>JAOTQE010058407.1:0-19227 GCA_025631205.1 Nesometra sesokonis | reverse complement strand
TGCTGAGGGGCACAGCCCCGAAGCAAATAGTACTTTTGCAGTCACTGAGGGACCCATAGTTTTAATCCAGAGCATTTCATCTTAGTATATACTTGTTTTATATTATATATACTGAATTCATACATTCTTGTTCATATAGATTTCTTTGTTTATTAATATTTCTAAAGCCTGTTTTCCTGTCGATTTGAAACGGCGTTTTGGATCGTTATAAAAATCACGCTGGACCGCTATATTTCCGCTATTTACTACGCTGTGCGCAACGAAATTCGTATATCTTCGCGATGAATTAAAATCGCAATAAAACAAACTTAAAGAACTTTTCAACTGCAATTTTTATTTTATAATATTAGTTAGATAATTATATATCGTATGTTCTGAAATAACTTACAACTCTTGAAAATTTAATAAATAAACAAAATGTGTGATTTCTAGGCCCAAAACATGCAAATTGTTGCCGCGGGCAATGTTGCCTCGCGAGCACCCAAATTTAACGATCCAAATCGTCAAAGTTGAACTTCGGTCAACGCACAACGGTACCAGCGCCGAGTCACATGAGATAGCGCCATCTGGTGTTGAAATTGAAAATCCGTAAATAGTCTTTTACTATTTACGGATCCGTAAATAGTACTTTGGTGGTTGGATTATGTTTGACCATGTGACACGATTTTAACCAATCAGTGAACAAGGTTAAATCAATCCAGTATATAATTAAATCTATTGCTTTTGTTTATTAGACATATTATTGGATTTTTAACCATTTTTTCCGTTAGTTAAATTTTGGGACAACTGTAACTATTTCTTACAATTAGGGTAACTTTATGTATTTTGTACAATATTCTTGAAAATTTGATGTTTAGCAAAAAAAATGGGAAAATATGAAAATTAAAAAAGGACATCCTAATTTTGGAATTAGGAAACAAAAATGATGGACGTTATATTTACAAACAACTGTTTTGTTTAATGGTGTTTAAAACAAAATAAAATTTCTTACAATTAGGGTAACTTTATGAATTTCTTAAAATATTCTTGAAACTTTTATGTTTACCAAAAAACTGGGAAAATATAAAAATGAAAAAAAGGAAACCCTAATTTTGGGATTAGGAAACAAAAACGATATGCATGGAAGTTATATTTACAAACCACTGTTTTGTTTAATGGTACTAAAAACAAAATAAATTGTATTAGTTTTTGGTAGAAGTTAACTTACTAATTTCTTTTCTTCTCTCTCAAGTTTTCCTCTGTCTCGTTCTAGGTCCCTCTGTGTTTTCCTTAATTCCCTATCATTCTTTCTCATAATTTCTGAATATGAAAAATGAAAATATTGTTAAACTATGTTAATAATAATAACAATGATAATAATGATAATAACAACAATAATTGTAAATCACAAATTTTTCATCCATTTTTATATTAATTTTCACCACGGATTTGTGAGTTGTATAACAGAAATTTATAAAATTTGGAATTGTACAGTTCTTCAACTTATCTTATCATGATTGCATCCATCATGAATGACTGCACACAGTGTACGTATAAAAGATACGATGATAACTTTTTCAACACGATTCAAATTAGCGTACTTTGGAATAACAGTTAATCAGGCTTCACTACTTGATTAGTGCCAAAGATAACCACAATCTTAGAATACGTAGTGAAAATTTATAAGGACTTCCCTGCTGCTGTGCCTGTTGTGTTGAGTTCGATCAGGAAGCTTTTGTGGTTTCCTGGCACAGACATCTCCTGTTGGACAAGGTGAACTATGGCCTAGACCCAGAGATATATTATTTACGGCTAGATGGTGAACTTAACACTGTAGAATTCCAGTCCCATGTAGGCCGCCTACTATATTGATTTCGTCAGCCTTCGTCACAAACATGTTAAGTTAAATAATAACTGTTTTACAATTAATTGTATTTTTAACATTCATTTGTTATATAAATTATTTACATATGCCACACATATTTTATGTTGTTAATGTCTTTAGATTTGAATTAAATTTACCTTCTTTATTGATAAATTTAAAACTTCTATGAAAGATTGCGTGTGCAAAATTTCGACATAGCGAAAGCGTTAGAACGTACCATTTGATTGGTTCCAGAATAGTAGGCGCATAGCCTACATGGAACAGTACTTTGGAGCTATGTATTCTGTGGAAATTCACCATCTAGCCGTAAATAATAAATCTATGCCTAGAACTAAGCTTTAGTCCAGGCCTAAAGGACAGACGTCTAGTCCTAGCCTACTAGGCGTAGGCCTAGGCCTATGTTTACCACACTAACAATCATAGCGCGATGCTAGGGCCCAGGGAGTCGGGCGGGCTACACCACCTAGCCTAGGCCTAGCTATTCTATCACTAGATATCCGTTAATTTTAATACAGTATATTTTTATTTATACAAACCTTTTTCATTTGGTTTCCTAAATACATTCATTGTAAAGAGTTTTTAATGGCAAACTGCTCACAAAATATCAGAAATGATTCTGTTTCATGTGATACATAAATTGTCATAAACTATTTTTAGAAGAATAACAACAAATGATGCCCTCTATAGTCTATAAGAATAGTAACTTCCGTGATGTCTAAAAAAACTTCCTCTCTTAAAAAATAACAGTAGCTATTTATGTATGTTTCGTTATATATTGTATATGGATATGATATCTGAAATAAGTATATGGATATGATATCTGAAATAAAGGAATAAATGGATGGATGGATGGATGGATGGGAGGATGGATGATGGACGGACGGACGAATGAACGAAGGAATTAATGAATGAATGAATGAACGATGAACGAATAAACGAATGAATGAATGAACGAACGAACGAACGAACGTATGTATGAATGAATGAATGAATGAACGAATGAATGAATCATCATCATCATTATCATCATCTTCATCGTCATCATCATCATCATCATCATCATCATCACCACCACCATATCACTAATGGGAGCCAATTAGTATTTTTGTTTATTTTCTAAATTTAAACCCGTGTATTAATAATATGATTGAAGGGTGATTAACAGATTTTGTACTGGGATTAATAAAGATTGGGTGATTATATCAAGGAGTTGCTGTGGTTGTCACTTTAATCACTTTAAACTGACTTTTAAGATGTACAATAAGTTCATGGTCATTATCTGTAAATGAACCGAGGTGAAATTATACATAAACCACCATCATCATCACCACCATCCCCACCACCACTACCACCACCATCATCATCAACATCATCACCAACACCACCATCATCATCATCATCATCATCATCATTTTTATCATCATCATCATCATCACCACCACCACCATTACCATCATTTTTACATCATCATCATCATTACCATTGTCATTATTATCATCATCTCAACATCATCATTGCTATCATCATTGCTATCATCATCATCATCATCATTAACATCATCACCATCATCTTGCTATCATCATCGTCATCATCATTATTATCATCACCATCATCATTACCATTATCACCATCTTCATTGCTATCATCATCATCATCATCATCATAATCATCATCATCATCAGCATCATCAGGGAAAACCTTGTCGTAATACATTTGCTTTACCAGGAACACAAATAATTATTTTAACAAATTTATCCCATTGCATCTTTTATTTATTTTAATTTTCAAATGCTTACATGAAATTGTCAATATTGGCCTATGCCTTAGGTCTATCTATAAATATTAAATTGGGTTAAGGCTTGTGTTTTAAATACACGTCATGAACATAACTTTACAATTTACATAAACTATGATATATGTATTATTTTCTAGATGCTATCAATATTTGTAAACATGTTTTTTAGGGCTATACAACTTGAACTCAGGTAGTTTTACGATGCAAATGCCTAAAATAACTTTAAAATTATTTAAATTGTATATGTAGCATATTGTTACGTTTGATTATCCAGATCAAGATTAGGTAAGGCTGTGCAAAAAATTACATAATTTTGAATAATTTAAAAAAAAGAAAATATTTAAAAAAATTGTATGTAGACAAATACACTTGAACATCTCTTAAGCGGATATTCTCGGTTATGGGAAAGGTATGCACTTACGCTAGGCGTACCGGTATGTCCCACATTTCATGGCCTGCTCAAAACAAATGGCCTTTCAAATGTCTTGACATCTATCTCATTCTATACGGTATTTAATTAAATATTATTTATTATTTTAAAGTTTTGTTTAATATGATTTTCAGCCATTACAGTATAAGGACGATTCTCTACAGAAAATTTTATTCGTTGTGCAGAAAATCACTCAACTCTCTGGGATGTCCACCTATGGGAGGTAAATTAACATACAAAATACCAAAATAAATTTTGAGACAAAAAGTGTCCACGTCTGCCTACGGGAGGTTTCCACTTATGAGAGGTACCGAATTCACTGATTAGATAAGAAGAACAAACTGGTATTTGAATTAGTGTCCGTTATGGGAGATGTTCGCTTACGAGAGGTTTCCGCACAGGGAGGTTCAACTGTAACATAGATACGAGTTGTACTATAATCTTAATGTCATAAACACATCGGAGGAGTCCTCATCATCCAGGCTTCGACGACCTCTGGGAGTACAGCTTCCACTCTTGAGTTGAGTACAACGTGAGTTATGATCACCGGGTGTACAGGATACCATCTTACATTTCACCATAACCTAAAATCAAGGAACAAAAGACGCTCTTTGAAAGTTTGCGTGTCGAAATATCAATAAGTATTGTTACCTGTTATTGCTTCTCCATGTTTTGAGCAATTTTTATCGCCCTAAGGCAAATCTACTCGCCCCAGTCATTCTTATGGTACAGCGTCTTTCCTGTTTTGCTCCTACTTAGGGGTGTTTAGGTCGGATTAACGCACCTGAAGCAAAACCAGCATAATTGATGGAACCTTCAAGATGCTCAGTTGTTCCTTTTCGAATATACACGGAGTGTACGTCAAACAGTGTAATTGTTTTTTTATTTTGTTGGTCATTATTGGGCGCATAATACAAAATCTCTATGCGCTTTCACAAGTGTTTGTTAAAAAAGAAAATAAAATGGAAAAAGAAAGTAATTGCATCTCGATGAAATAAGGACTATAAACAGTAGGCCTAGTGTACAGCTCATATGCACTATAAAGAACCCAGTACATCTTTCAAAACCCCGTGACCCTTAGGGGATTAGAAAGTCATAAGAATGTATAACATTGGTCCACAGCTGATGGATACTGGCGCTTAATCAAATATTCACCATTATTTTGGCGATTATTATTATTACTATTATTAATTAACAAATTCATTATGAGTTACAGTACCTCACTCGATATACCGTACTGCAGGAAAGCAAATGAGTTGATAGAGAACCGATGTTCAGAATTATAATGACCAATCCAAACCGTTGTATCAGTGCCACATCTGAAAAAGCAATCACCTACATCATCAACTACAAAAAAAGATTTGATATTTTAAACGGCTGCGAAAATATCAACTTTTGAAAGAGAATTTGGTTCAGAATTCCACACACGAGGTCGGGAAGTTCACACTGGTTGGTTGTTTGTGTTCTTGGGTAAGACACTTTCGTTGCCTCTCTCCATCCAAGAGTATAAATGGGTGCCCATGAGTTCGCAGATGCCATATGCGCTAATTACAGCTGCACCATTAATGGAATGTGTTCCACCGGCGATTGTTCTAATGACTAGGAGTAATAGCCCCTAGAGGCTTGACAATAAGGATTATATATTTATGGGTTGGTGAAGAATCTGACCAAAGTCTTTGAGAGAGCGCAGTATGGACAACAGTAATTTTTATCGCCCTAAGGCAAATCTACTCGCCCCAGTCATTCTTATGGTACAGCGTCTTTCCTGTTTTGCTCCTACTTAGGGGTGTTTAGGTCGGATTAACGCACCTGAAGCAAAACCAGCATAATTGATGGAACCTTCAAGATGCTCAGTTGTTCCTTTTCGAATATACACGGAGTGTACGTCAAACAGTGTAATTGTTTTTTTATTTTGTTGGTCATTATTGGGCGCATAATACAAAATCTCTATGCGCTTTCACAAGTGTTTGTTAAAAAAGAAAATAAAATGGAAAAAGAAAGTAATTGCATCTCGATGAAATAAGGACTATAAACAGTAGGCCTAGTGTACAGCTCATATGCACTATAAAGAACCCAGTACATCTTTCAAAACCCCGTGACCCTTAGGGGATTAGAAAGTCATAAGAATGTATAACATTGGTCCACAGCTGATGGATACTGGCGCTTAATCAAATATTCACCATTATTTTGGCGATTATTATTATTACTATTATTAATTAACAAATTCATTATGAGTTACAGTACCTCACTCGATATACCGTACTGCAGGAAAGCAAATGAGTTGATAGAGAACCGATGTTCAGAATTATAATGACCAATCCAAACCGTTGTATCAGTGCCACATCTGAAAAAGCAATCACCTACATCATCAACTACAAAAAAAGATTTGATATTTTAAACGGCTGCGAAAATATCAACTTTTGAAAGAGAATTTGGTTCAGAATTCCACACACGAGGTCGGGAAGTTCACACTGGTTGGTTGTTTGTGTTCTTGGGTAAGACACTTTCGTTGCCTCTCTCCATCCAAGAGTATAAATGGGTGCCCATGAGTTCGCAGATGCCATATGCGCTAATTACAGCTGCACCATTAATGGAATGTGTTCCACCGGCGATTGTTCTAATGACTAGGAGTAATAGCCCCTAGAGGCTTGACAATAAGGATTATATATTTATGGGTTGGTGAAGAATCTGACCAAAGTCTTTGAGAGAGCGCAGTATGGACAACAGTCCTAACTAAAGGAATCTTAGTGAGGACAACAGCATCTCTCTGGGACAGGAAAGACCGTATTATTAATTAGATACCATACATTTTGTTAAATAGCGAAAGTTATTAGCTATAAGGATCACTTTTTTTCAATGTGAACTGTATCTACTAATTTTAAGATTTATTTCTATTGATTACTTCTGGTGCTGGTGATTGGACAGAACTTTATCCCCTATTTTCAGAATAGTCATGTGGTACTTCAATGATCAACGGATTAATGTCTCACCCAAAAGACTGTTTGCTGTTTACTTGTTTTTCAAAATTGAACCAGAGACCATTCACGTCTGTTAACGGTTTGGTCTGTCACGTCTGCCAACGGTTTCAGGTTAACCAATCAGGCGCGGATCCAGACCTTCGCACCGTTCGCCATTGCGAAGGTCAGACGACCTCAGACTCTGGTGCCTCACCACAGGGCCCTAAGCGACCCCGGACCCCCAGCTTCTTCACATGGGTTTTGCGAAGGTCACAGTACATGTCTAGATCCGCCCCTGCAAATACCGGTCTTGCCTAAACTAGAACACCAGACTGATAATTGAATGAGTGATAAAGAATCCCCAAACCGACCGAAGGGCCACGCACCCAAAGTAGTGTAAAGAAAGACACCAATACCAACCCGTTTTCAATGAACTTGTACTTTCTGTCCTGCTCTGTGCAGGTTGGATGCTTCGCCATTGCCCTACAGCTTTCGATGGCAACATCCTTATTACCAGATGTGCTGTGTGCCGCGAAGTACAGCGTTTCTGCCAGCTCCACTGGCGCGGACTCGCTTATATCCTTCGTGTAACTGTTATCTGTATACATTTTAAGATAGGTTTTAAACCGTCCAGTCGCTTTGTACTTCTTTGGTTTAAGAGCGGTCACTGGTTCGAAGTATACATCGGAAACACCAAGACCCTTCATCTCACAGATTATCTGCATTTCTACCTTACGATGTTGGCGTGTAACAGGTGCACCTATATATATTGGTTTTGGGTCGTCTCGAATTGTGTTGTAGAATTTTGTCTTTGTGTCCGATACCCGCTGAAAAATTAAAAAAATATACGGTGATAAAAAAATTAAAAAAAAAACATCAAGGACACAACACATTATTGCAATGCAGTAATATTCCAATAGACCTATTTTGAAAACAAAACAAATGTTACGATATATTTAAGGTCTTATCAACGGTCAGTTTTGAGATTTACCAGTTTTGTTGATTTAGCAATACTCAAGAGGAATATAGACATATTAATAAGTACATTCTAAAATTTGAGTGGTAATTCGGATCAGTACCAAGCTATAGAGGACCCAGTCTGAAAAACAGAAGCAAATCGGACTAGATTTGAATAGATTTTAAGTAACCGGTTTTTAAGATAGTGTAGAAAGAAAAAATTAGATACTGGAGTAGACACAAAGACAGACAGGCGAAGCACATCACAATTATCCTTTTTCCCAATTGAGATGAGGCGAGGCCAACAATGATTCGTCAGTAATAATTTAATTATTAACTAAGTTATAAAATGTCGATTGGTCAAAAGACGGACAGCCAGACCGACTGATGGAGTTATCATACCTTAACTTTTGTCCCGCACTCATCATATGCGAACACAATCTCGTACATGTTTGCATCAACTTCTTTGACTCTGCAATTTGGGTCATGTAAATGGAGGTCTCTGGATGGTACGTTGCCTACTTTAGATTTTGGAATGTGAACCTTTATGTAAGAATCGCCACATTCTACCTCTGGTTTTGGTGGTTTAGCTATAAATACAAAAGACAATCATGTATTGTGTAAAATAGTTGTCATTTTCTAGGTGAATCTGAGTTAGATCAGTTCTTGTCATACAATCTGAGTTAAATTCACAAGACCGTAAATTACAGGACAGAGAAACCACAATGGAAGACAATGATACGAGAGTAATTTTTTCAAAACTGAAACTTTATCATGTCAATTCTCCGTTTCAATTTGCCTAATTTGGAATATTACGGTAAGGTTTCCTATGCCTACTGAAAAAACAGAAATATTGGTTTTAGCAGCATTATTTGAAAAGATGTAACTTGTAGTTTTGTAAAATGAAATTATGTTAGATGGAAAAGAGACCTTGGTAAACAATTTACGGATTATTTTTGGATAAATGTCTCATCAGCTATTTTCTCTTCTACCAACGATACTAAATAAAGATGTCTGCAATATCGAATCATACATAGAATCGTGGGAGTAAACTTTTTTATAAGATAGGGAAAGTTGAGAGTAATCTATGCAGATTCTGAAATAACGCGGAAGAAACTATACGACATATTTTTGCAAAATGTGATTTTACTTTCAGATTCTTGAATGAAGTTCTTAGTTGGATTGATAACTGTACCAAATTAAATATTATTCGAGACATTGATCTTTGTTTATTCGGTATAAAACAGGGGCGGATCCAGGATCCACCAAAGGGGGGGGGGCACTTTCATGTCAACGTAGATTCGGATGGGCGTGGTTGTCCGTTTTATTCAAATTTGTGCAAAAAAATGTATTTTTGATTTCAAAAGGGGGGAGCAGGGTCCGTTGGGCCCCCTGGGATCCGTGCCTGTAAAAATAGAAAAGTGAAGGCAATGAACACAATGTTAATGTTGTGTCGGTTGCATATTTATAAAAGTAAAATGCAGGAAAAATCCATGTATTCACTTGTTTAAAAAAAGAAGTCATTAGAAAAATACACAGCATTAACAAAATAGTAATATGCAAATATTTTTATCTAGATGGGATATGCTAAAAACAGGGAGGTATAAAAATGTATACCTCCCTGCTAAAAATATGTTTCAAAATTACGATTCTTAGTATTTTATTGTATTTATAAATTCAAGTGTGCATGATATTACTTTCTATACTACATTATTATTAAGCTGTGATAGCAATATGTTATGCTGGCATTGTATTGTTGTTGTTATAATCTATATTATTTTTATCTCTGTTTATAAAAGATGGAAAAATAAAGGTGGTTTTCTAACCACATGAAATAAATAAAAGAATGGTAAGTTAAAGCGTGTTTGAAGATTTGCAAGGTGAAATATTAATAAGCATATAAGGTTGAGGCACACCACGTGTGTACTTCTGAAAGAACTATTGAGAGTCTCAGTATTTCGATCAATATGATTCGATCATCTTCAGGAACGAGAGATACGTGTATATATTTAATATAATTCTATTGTCCCCAAGACTGAAACTTGATTGTCCGGAGATATCACTAGTCAACCTTCCAGACTATCTGCACTTCATTCCTCAAGATCGAAGTTATGTATAATTGATGTAAGTTAAGAAGCTCAACAACAGTTCTTTTTAGACCTACACACGTGATGCACCACAAATGTATATATGTTTTACCGCCCGGTAAACACTGTAGTGTTTACGGGAGGTATTGATTTGAGCTGCGTCTGTTACACGGCTTGGCCGCCATGTTGCAATTAAAAAAAATCACCTTTTTTGACACGATTTCCAAAACGAAACTTGAAACATTCTCAAATTTGGAATTTAGACTCGAGACCATACCGCAACCGGTGACTTCGGAAATGTGGACCCCATGTCACATGGCTTTGCCGCAATCTTAGATTAAAAAAACACCTTTTTGACCAATTCTCCCGTACCAAAATTTGAAATTTCCACCAATTTGGAATTTACACTCGTTACCCTGGCGGTGCAATTTTGTTAATCTCTTATTTTAAAGACAAAACGTTTTGCTTACGAGTGGTAAAACCGTAAATGACTTTGTCACTGGAAGCCTTGGCACTATCTCCACATGGTGTTTTGAAGGCAATGGCTCCGAACCCACTGTCCACTTGTACAATGTAAGATTTGTCCGCATCTAGGTTCTTTGGTGCTGGATAATGAACCAGTGTCGGGTCAGTGCTAGAGAATATTACTACATCTGGATCCAGAGCATTGTATTTTTCAATGACTTTGTTGACGTCGCCGATTTCTTTGATCTTTATAAATGCTTTCTCTTCAGGACGAGTAACCTTTAAGAAAAACATTCATAGATATGAAGAGGAGAAAAGTGGCGTATGCAAAGGGGTGCCTGTGGTGCCCGAGCACCCTTCTTCAGCGGAAGGGAGACAAATCACTAGGTAACTGTGTATTGAGAAGAGCAAAAATGGACAGGAAAATTTTGCAGGAAATGAGAATTATTGACCACAAACTTGAAACTGAGTTGTTGGAGAAAACAAGAAGCACAGTTGTGACCGAACATGATCACCTACGTCTACGGATACGCACCCAAAGATGAAAAAAGGTAAGCAAAAGACTAAACTGGGGAAAATAACCTTCATTTTTCTTCTTAAAATGAAACCGAGTATTGCCACTTCTCTGAAGTGGATTGAACTCTCAATTTGTTAAGCACACTGTAGAGCCAACGAGATATAAAATGTAGTAACTATCTATGACACAATTAACCTCATTGCTATAATTATTGTTATTGTTGATATCACTTGATTGATCTCATTCAACTTTATGTTTTCTATGTTTCTGAAATCTAGCTCAGAGCCTCTACTTTCTCACCTTTAAACTAGTGGTATTGCAAAGATTATTAAGTATATCAATATTTTACATGTACAAATTAAAAGAAAATGTAACTATCAAAATGTTTTTTTTTTACATTTTTGTTAGGCCTATTCATTGATAGAAACTTAAATTAGTCCGATACAGCTTCCATTTCAGTGAAGAAGAAGAAGTTTCGACAATAAGGAAGTTAAAGAGACTTTGCCTGTGGAATTTCTGATCTTTTCTAGGATGAGAGACTAAACACGGAGAAATAAGTAAGTTTTACTAAAGCATTACCGAAAAATTGGTGTCTAAACAGGAGAGAGTCATGATGTTTTGTATTAACAAAGAATAATATTAGACAACTAAAAGACTGATTTGCTTACTGGTTTATCAAATTTGAGTGTCCACATTTTATCTTTCCCGTCATATACGACACCTGGGGCGGGTGTTGATAATTCTGGTACAATAGCAGGCGGCTCAACATCCCCTTGTTCAAAAAATTCCTCTGAATAAAATAATTAATGACAATGTAAATAGGGCCTACATGTGCAGATTAGCCAATTTTAAAATGTTGGTATAGCATGCCTAGCGACGGCTCCATGCTTTTAATTGGAGGGTTTCTAGTGCCTATACAGTCCATCATTTGGCGGCAAAAAATCGACGTTTTACGTACAGACTCGGCAAGTCGGAGGTTTGAATTTGACTAGAAAAATGGCTTTTTGACTTAATTTTCAGTGTTTGACAAACATTGCTCCTTTGAAAAATGATAAATGGATATGTTTTAAAGAAAATGATCCTTCCTTAGGATTACTGGTGACTGTCCTGTTGGGGAAGCCCCAAACAATTTTGAAGATTGCCATGGCATCCGACTTACATGTTTAAACAGTTACTCATTGTTTAGGTCCATGTCCTTATGGCGAAACCGTCTCTTCATCTTCATGCCGTAGGATATGTACAAACATTTAGTACTATAACAACAAGCGCCTGGGCACGTATGACAAGTTTATAATTGTTTGAGGGGTGCTTATTTAAACGGAGTGGTTTTGTGAATGAAAAACTGATGAACAAAAGGGTTTGGCGTCCCGGCGTGTGCAAACTTCAGAATTTTACTAGGTGGTGTGGAAGGGAAATTAGTTTCTTACACCATAGAGAAAAGAACTATGCTTACACTGTACACCTTGATTTATATGTTATTAAATACTATTTTCTCAAAATCATGTGGTTCAGTAATATTATATATCAAACAAATTAATTTAAAAAACCTACTTGACACTTTCAAACGTGCTGACATGGAATCACTTTGTACTCTGGAATTAAAATTATATAACGTAATGGATTTAGAACTAGTAGCTAAATGTATTGCGATGGGTAATACACCAGTAACAGAAAAACAAACACAAAAAAAACAAACCATGCGATCGACCTAAATTTTCAAAAATGATTTGCTGGACAATACAACAATTTGTGATTTTAGGCCTGATAAGGTAATGTAAAGCCATTAGATTTATTTATAGACGTGAGCAGTTATGACACTTACAATATGAATCCGAAAGATCCACTAATAAACTTAAAGTAAGAAAGTATGTTTTGATGATGACATAATTTATGTCGAAACATTTACTCCTGGCCCGATGGCGTGTATCCCATTGCTTAGAATTATACATTTTTACAATAAGAATATTTCAGTATTTTATAACGGAGAGTTTACTACCCGTTAGATGTGAGCTGCATGTGCTTTTGAGAAGAGCAAGGCATACTCTACATTGACAATACCCTTTGAAAAAATAACACTCTCCAACTAGGTGGGTCTACCATGTTACATTACTAGGAAGATCTATCTTGCAGCACAGTAGTGTTATTGGTAAAGGTCATTAAGTAATTGTTGTGATGTCAGTTTTAATTAATCTGAAGGTCTATTAATGGTTGTATTTCCTGTGTACTTTCAAGGCTTTCTGACATTATATCATTGGTAGTCTCCCTTGAGAGGGGAGCTGACCTTGTATTAATTGAGAAATTTATGGGTTTTGGTCATAATAGGATAATAATGTTAATGTTATGTGTGAATGGTAGTTTTTATAGGTTTAACCCTGTTAACTACCTAGATCTACCTTTCACTACCATTATCTACCATGTTAACCCTAGTTGGAGGGTGTTATTTTTTTTAAAGGGTATGTTGTAGTAGAAAGACACCTTACTAGGTTCTCAGTAACCGTTATTGGTTTTTACTAAACTACTGGTGCCTATTCTGGCAAAGTCTCCAAGCAAAAATCGTGGTTAAAATTGTGTAATTCACAGCAAAATTACAACAATAAAGGTAATTATTTTCTAGTCGACTAACGGAAATTAAAGATTCATAGTGGTGTGTTATATGGATAATATAAAATAATAGCCTAGCTGATCATCTTTACTGTTACATTTTTAGGAAGATAAATTATATCTAACCCATTCTCTAAATCGCCTATGTATTGTGTCCACCTAATTCCAACCTACGCATTCAATATAGATAATATGATCCAATAAAACGTTTACCCATTATTATCAAGTGCAGAAAAGCTCATGACATAGACGCCCTCTCTTTTTGGTCTAAATGAAACCTCGGCTTTGACAATTTTCTTGCCTGGTTCGTAACCTGGTATATACGACATTTTAACTCCTCTTGGGTAACTCCCTTGAATCTCAGTGATACTGAAAATAAACGTCATATAAAGTTATAACACAATTTATTTTGTTTTTTCTTACAATTACCACAATACACAATACGATGGCGGCTCTCTACAAGCGCCGATCCAAGGGTGACTTGGGAGAGTATTACTTGCAGCCAACCAAGATTTTTTCTAACCTTTGTGCCATTAAAAGTTTATCAGAGAGCATTTGTAGATTTTTCGTGACCCTAGGTGGGCCTTGAACCCCCGTCTATTGCCATCAGTTTGCTGTTGAAATCTCATAATCATGCTTGCCCAACTTGGCATCGGACCTCTCTTTCTAGCTTAGTTGCATTCTAGATACACCCCTGCTCTAGATTTTAATATTTCAGCGTGAAACAACAAGGATAACACCTATTCTTTTTCTGAAACGTCCTTTAACGTTCGCATGGTCATGTTAACTTTGAGGCCAACGGCTTAACGTCTCATCACCTACCTTGAAGCATCTGATTCATCTTGTATCGTGGCAGTCACTATAGTAGACCACATTTCACCTGGTGCGGCCAAACTGCATTTCTCGACATCGACCAAAGGTGCAACACATGATCCAGCTAGAAAATAAGAAGAAGTTGTGTATTGATTTATCAACAAGTCAGGACATATGCCTACAGTTACTGTTTTGTCTCTGTCTGACATGTACTATTGTAGTACATGTCAGAAAGGGACAAATCTGGAAAGTTATTAATAAACTATATAAGAACGAGAAATTGGAACTCTCAAAACAAAAGAAGATTAAAATCTTTCAAACATCGTATTGTTGTGTATTGATTTTATCAACAAGTCAGGACATATGTCTACAGTTACTGATTTGTCCCTTTCTGACAAGTACTACTGTAGTACATGTCAGAAAGGGACAAATCTGGAAAGTTATTAATAAGATCGGGAAATTAAAACTCTCAAAACAAAAGAAGATTAAAATCTTCCAAACATTACTTGATCCAGAACTTCTTTATGGTTCTGATATATGGACCAAGGCAAAATAACTAAGAAGTCTGGATCAGTGTTATATCAAATTATTGAGAGCTGTTCTAAATTTTAGCTGGAACAAGACACCAAAACAAGGGTCTGTATGAAGGTATTCTCAAAATCAACTCTAAAGTAAGAGACGAGAGATTTAGTGCTGCTGGTGTCTGGTTCTTCTGGAAGATACTGGTCTTTATAACACTACAGAGCTGAAATCTTTAATTGAGAATCGGAGAACTTTAAAATCTGGATATGCTTTCAGAATTCATCACGATGGTTGACCATGATGTTGATGATACAGACAATGGGTGGATCAACAAACATTACTGAGAAGATGCCTGCTAATTTTGAAACCAAAAAAGTATCACATATTGAAAAATATTACGGTAAGCATAATGTGAAACAACCGACAAAACCGACCAATCCTTCAACCGATGAGCCAGATGTTGATATTTACTTACGTGCGGTTACCTCTAGAAGAAATTGAAATGGAACTGTACTCTTTGCTTGATTAAAAGTACGATCTTCAAAATCTTCAATCATTACGGAAGCGCCATACCATCCCTCTAAATCGTTTTCTCCTGTTATGAACTCGAGTTGGCACATTTTCTATAAAACAAAACAACATCCCAAGATTATTTTACCTTACAAATTTCAAAACGAAACGAATTTCTTAAGATATGTCCTGTGAAAGAACTATTTTTAGAGATTGATCGACCAATTGACTAACTTAGTGACAGGGGAATCCCATATAAACTTCCTTCTAAGGAAAGTATGTTGGTCACGAAGTCCAAAGTGGAGAGCGCTGAATCAAAATTTTGGGAAAGATGGCCGCGATCTAGATCAGCGGCGGCTCATGTTTCTTAAGCCCAGTCCAGACTACCAAACTTATTCGACAAAAAACTTGATTATCCATATATGCTAATAATATTTCTATGTATGGTCATGGTGTGACATTATCATCACCATATATAGGCATGTGAAAGGTTTTTTGTCAAATAAATTTGATACTCTGGACTGAGCTTTACGGACTGCAAGTTATTTGCTCTGTTTTACGTCTCGGCCTTTTGAAACTAATTCACACCAGTTGGCGTGTTGTTGGTTAAAAAATTTCACAGGAGAAAAAAAAGTTCTATTTTACCGGTTTCCGTCTCTTTTATATTTGTGAGAAATTTATCAGAAAAAATCTCCCCACCCAATTGGTCAGCCCTGGAATAAGCATTGGTATTTTTTCAAATTCAATGAACAGCATTTGTTTTCATATTTTCTTCTTTCCTTACTTTCGTTTAATTTTCTTATACTTTTGTTTTAATGGCAGAAGGGGGTAGACGAGCCGAGCTTCACCAAAATCTGTTCTAGCCACTTACCAACCAAAAGTTCCAGCTACAGACAGAGTAAAGTATGTGACATTCTAATTTAACTTACTTGGTGAAGTACTGTCAGCTCGGTGGCCTTACCACAAACACGGTCTACGTCATTGCTATCTCTTCCACCAGGACATTCATTTTGATTTGCCCATCGACATTTAGTAGGGTCTCCGTTTATATCAATTGCTGAAAAATTTAATGAAAAACATTACAATTTCAATACATTATAGTGAGCATATCGTGACACAAGGTTTTTCATGTCCTTACTTGTCTTAGCCTCGTCGCAATCTTACAGTTTTATAAGCTTCTAAATCACCAGGATTGAATTTTTATCTCGTGGTGCGTCAAGTCAAGAAAATAACAATCATTGTTTCCCATACTGTAAATATTCCCGTTAACACCAATTCCTGGGTCACAGATAGCCTACATTTATGGTGAGCCCACCGCTCAAACTGTACCCTCTTAATCAATAACAATAACAGACGGTGGGGAACTTGTAAAAACTATTTGATTTGTATGGTCTAGAAAAGGACTTGAACACATGAAAGAAATCATTTCATGTTATAATTCAACCATCAATAGGAAATAATGAACGGTCGGAAATATGTAAAATTAATGTTTGTTTTGTAAATCCATTTCTTCATAAATAAGCGGTGTTTAAATGTGTACTATACAGAGACGGAGCTCATCGAGATAGAATACTTGTTATAGTGGCGCCTCCTGCTCTTTAAAATTTCTGATCCTCGTCTCTTTACTTTGTGACCTTTAAATGCATTAATTGACCAATGTTATCTTATAACAAAATACAGTATATTCACTAGGTGTCCATCCCCATTAGAAGTTTTGTCAAGTCTTATCACAATGGTTAATTAGATTAATTTACACTTTATCGCTTTACTGTACAGTATATTCCTATCATTTATAAACATTTATGATGATAAGTCTGCGAAGTGTTTAATTTAAAATTACCCTACATTTCTTTGAAAACGTAGGGTAAAATTGATGAAATTTCTAATGGGAATGTACACGTAATGTATAAAAGTATGATACAAATCAAGTATTGTATTAGGACTTACGATTCAGATCAATAACTCTCTTACAACCACGTCTTACTCGATACACGGGTAATCCTGCTGTGATTCTTGGCGAGTCGTTGGATATGGATGTATCGACCTTTGTCAAAAGGGACCAGCACTTGCCGGTACCAGATCCGTAATTCTGGAGTTGAATCCAACTGCTGTCCGTGCAATCACCGGTCGTCTGAAATCTAACGATAAAAAATTTAATAAATGCTAAGATTAAAGGCCCTTTCACAATTGTCTCCCGAACAGTTTACGGCACTTGCGATCGTCAATTTTGGCCTTCTGCACGACGTACAGTATCACAGCTTCCGTGCGACTAATGGTAAAAAATTCTGTGCGATTTTTTGAGTCATTTTTTTTCCTCAAAAGAATTCAATATTATCAATTATCCATTTCTGATGCAGGAATAAAGAATGTATGTTGAATCATATGACACGATGGCCTCTATGTATCTCATTACTTGAAGTATGTATTACTGTATACTCCCTTAGATAACAGTCTATTTAGTCACTTGGTTCAACTTGAATACCAGACAGCCTACTTAAAATATAATTTAGGGCAACTTAAATTCCAGATAACCTATTAGAATGTCATTTGGACCAATTTAAATATTAAAATTAAACATTGACTCGGTGTTTCCTCCTCAAAGGCGTTTAATATTATATGATGCAGGAATGATAAATGAATGTTGAATCATAGCACGATGGCGTGTATATCATTGCTAGGAAAATGTATTATACTTTCTTACAAGAACCGATTACCGTACGCTTCGAAACAGTTAACGATTTAAAAAGACATTAGATCAATGGTAAAAACTAGAGCTAGTACTGGTTACCGAAAATGTTCTACAAATATTGTTTAGGATCTGATGTGACGGCACTTCTAGGCTGAAAGTCAGGTAAGATCAGGATATCTGCTATTGACAACCATATTATATGAGCAAGTAAAACCTATTTCTAGGGTCTAGCCATTGGCGACTAATCCAATAACCCCATCATTTTACTGATGAAAAATGGATGCCCGTGTGGAACTAAAAATGTTTACGATCCATCTCCTTCTAAAAGGGACTACGGGCTCTCTATATAAATAAATAAATAATAATAATTAAAATATATATGAGTTAACGGCCATCCTGCGACTTCGAAATGCTGTATTACAATGTTATAATACTTGCCCCATAGTATACACTTGTCGGTCAGCGACATAGTCTACATATCCATCAAGAAGACTCCATCCAAACTGTTTTGAAATGGATGTACATTCCAGGTGCAGTGGACTCAGAATGGTTGTGTTTTGTGCACACTCAAGACACGTTAGAGCTAACAGATTCTCTGCCTGCAACACATCGCCGATGTTTTCGCAATAGTACTCTGGCCAGGAAGGAGTTAATTTAAAGGAAAGACGCCAGTGAACACGAATCTTTAAAAGAAACAAGTCATACAAGATACACAATAAAGAAAAATTTATTGCAAATTTTAAAGGACAATTTGAAATATTAAACTCCTATTTAAAAATGCTTACATTAAGGAAATTGCAATGAAAATAAAACACCGGACAAATTAGATGATATAAAAATCAGATTACATTAAGAATTACTTACTACTTATATTAATTATTTTGTACAAATTGACCCGTCTGTCCAATCCGTAATAGAAAACTCTCTGTGTGCAAGCCCCTTTGCATGGTGGAACATCCTGAGAAAGCAATGTGTGCAGTTCTGGATGAATACATTCGCAGAACTGAGGGACAATGGTGA
>JAOTQE010058396.1:0-19230 GCA_025631205.1 Nesometra sesokonis | reverse complement strand
CCCATTACACATTGGCTTGTTTTCCAAACAGGGCACCCCACCCGCATGACTTTCTCGCGCGAAATTGTGATCAGACTGTTTTTCGCACCTAGCGTCTAACAAAAATGAAATATGATTTTCAAACTCCTATTTATAGCATTATACTTCGAATCCAATGCTAATTTTTAGAAAATTACTTTCAGTAAATTATGTATATTCTCATCGTGATTATATATTGTCTACATTCAAAGTAAAAACTGACAAACAAGCTAAAAACTAAATTCGTTTTTCTACTTATGAAAACTTCTGCTGATTCTCGTAAAACACGAATAGAGTTAACGAAAATAAATCAGGGATCAGCTCAAAAGTTTCAAAATGATGACGTATCCGTTTTCGTGATTCGTCAAACTGCGAAACCAGTCTAATGTTTCAAAATGCCCAAAATAAACATCAGTGAGTTGTGCACATGTCATTTTGCGCCATGGCATAGCATGAGTATACCATGGGATGGGTGCGCCCTCAGTGGGTGACTGGCCTCTCCGGCAACATGGTCACCATCGTGGTTCAGGGTGATAACTAGTGTCACAATAAATATCTATGTACTCCGTACCTGGGGTCCGTTTGTGTTGTTCTTACGTGTTGGTGTTTTCTTAATTATGGCGTTGAGCATTTTAATTTGTCAATAATTTGTCAATTTCTGTTGCCCTCATGATTCATAACTCTTGTATCACATACTTCATCAATGATGAATTTAATAGCTATTTTTATATTTTTGTCTTTATTATTATAGGTTGGCACAAATATTCAAAGTGTGTTGGACAACTACAGTCATGGGCAACCTTTCATTTTGGTACTGTGTGATGATGTTAAAGAACCAGAGCAGGTGTTCGTCATAATCGAAAAGTGAACAATTGCATGCGTAGACTTACTCAATGCAGTAGACAAATGCTTCAAGGCTTTCTATATATTAGATATTTATTACCCATGGGAGGCTTCTTCCAGAAATACGTTTATGGCTTAGGAGTTGGGAAGGTGCAGGAAAGCTCCATAGGAAAATAAACGTTAACTAAAGGGCAAGTGCAATTATAAAATAATATGTTATATTATTGTATTTCGTATTCTACCCCATCTATGAGCATCGTGATCAAGTAACAAGCATATTTGTATTATTAGTTTGATTGTTGTGAGGGTTCGATTAATATAACTAGGAAATCGAAACGGTTGACCTGAAAATCACATTAAATATTATTGCAGTAACCTGTTTTCTGGTTAAATATTGTAACCATTTTCCTGGTTAAGGTACTTTGACCAGCCAGTTCTAGTCATTTTGACGAAGATTTCCTGGGTATCTTGACCAGAGACAAGAAGTTGCCCTGGTGATCATGAATCGTGGTAAATTTAATCACATTCTGGTCATTTTTGACCAGATTGTTTTTAGAGGGGAGAGCAGCTTGAGTCTCCTGCCACTGGTCCCCAATGCAAGAAGAACTACGAGAACATGAGAACCAGGGTGGGAAAGATTATGAAGAAGAGTGGGGCTGGCCAGCCACAGAGGAGTGCCTGTGACAACCAGATCATGGGGACCTGGGGTTTCCTGATGCAACACATCGTCCAGGGGGGAGACAGTCTCCATTGAGCAGTTTGCTGTCCCAGAGTTAGCTGCAGTGACGATCAGTGACGATGACGATGATGAAGCGAGATCCAGAGGTTCCCAGAGCCAAACATCTCCTACCACTTGGAAGGGCAAGGGGAATGGTCCAGGCCACCAACAACAGCTAGACATTTTTAACACTGATGTTTAATGTACTGAAAAAGAAATTCATTGTTTTCACAGCTGTTTCAGTTCTATGAATTTGAAGAAAAAAGTCCAGCACCCTCAGTGTTAGCAGACGAAAACAGTTGATATGCAGTTGACACACACAGCAATAAAATTACATGCGAGCCTTTAAATCTTTTTCATCAATTTTTAACTACTCATGCTAATGAAATTGTTTTTTATTCATAAAGTGTACTTTTACCAAAATATCAGCACAAACTAAACATGGAAGTTGCTAAATAAATAATGCACAACTCGATCGAGTACATATTCGCAATATTCATATAAAAACCATTTCAAATTTTTACTGTTTATGACTTCATCTATAATTTCTAAAACATACAGCACAGGCTAGGTAAGACAATCATAATACAATACTAAAATTTACATTAGATTTTGTTTTGTTGACTTACTGGTTGAATATTGTGTAAAATCAAAAAATGTGAACTATGGCTGTTGATACCATTAGCATATGAACGAGCGCGACCGTGACAAGCACGGGCAATTACCACACTCAGTGCGGTCGGTTTCAGCACATGCACAGTCCTAGACTGTGGTTAGGCCTAGTGAGTAGCCTGGCTTTTCATTTAGTTGTAGCCTAGGATGTTTTTTTTTTCAATTTATTTGAAAAATCTCAATTATAGTATATAACAATAAACAATTTAAATAATTTCAGGAATCGAAATTAAAAGTTAAAAAAAGCCTGTCTCACCCTGACCACCCTTTAGCATAGGAAATAAAATAGTGAACAATATTTACTGATATGAAATGAAAAAAAAAATTGACTTTTTTAAAATTTCTTTGTAGGAAATAGATTTTCACAAGAGGGCAATAAACTCTTTATGCCACTGCTGTGAAAAAAAATTCAAGGATAAAGATAGAAAGTATGATGTAGATACCACAAATTTAATCCCGCCTCAAAGCAAGCATGTCCATGTGCATCTTTAATTCCATCTGTGTGACATGCTATAGCACATTTTTGAGTGGCAATGTCATACAACTAATAAAGTTAATGCTACACACAACCGATTGCCTCGCGTGTTATTTGTCGAGCCAAAAATTAAAAAGTGGACCCAAGATCAATGAAAGCTTAAGAAACTCAAGTGGAACATTTATTTCAGAGAAACAATTACCTACAACCTTATGTCCCCACTTCACTTCACTTTCTCTCATGGCAATTTTTCTAGAGTTGGATTTAGATTTCCTGTGTGCAGTCTGCACTCCACCTCAGCACTCATGGAAGAACCCAGTGGAATCATGAGCATCCTCAATCTTGCATTCCAGGGAGTTGGCTGTATGCGAGAACGAGTGGAACATGAGGCTGTGGGACACTGAAGTCTGTAAGACAACTAGCTGAACAGATACCCGAGATCAAAGAGGAAGTTCTAGCATCTGTCAAACCAACAAGTGATCTCCTGTCTACTTTTATCAAGAGACTGAAGTTGAAAGATCATCAATTTAATACCTGTGAACCAGCTTCAGAAGAAGACATGGCAAGTCTGTATATATTTATTCACCAAAAACAAAAACCTTCATAAAACAAACATAAAATTAAACAATTCGATCCGATCTCCACCCCCCAGAGTCATCATGTCTACAAAAATTGTGCTAGTTATAATAATGATAATCCAATTACCGGGAATGTGCTGAAAATTGGAAACTTACTCGGAGAAAGCAACAAAATAAAAGTTGGTCAGTACGTTAAGGCCAAGTGTCCAGGGATTGGCATCCAAGAAGGGATGATAGGGAAAATTATGTCCTCAATTCACAATTCTCACAGAAAATGACGACATTTATAAATGCAAAATATGTAATCAATTATATGTGTAATTAATTATTATATTTTTCCGAATGTGTTCTAGAAGTCAACTTGAATCGTCCACATCACAACATAGCATTATGACTTGTTGTTGTTGGAGAGGGGCAGTGCATAAACTACAGAGATGCAATTGAAACTGTACTGGTACTTTTGAGGCTTAAGCTTAACCGTTTGAAATTACCCATCATGCTTAAAACATCATTTGATTCTCCCGCCGGTGTCCTATCTATTTCTCTCTTCAATCCGATCCCCCCTCCCCCCCCAATAGTCATGTCTACAAAAATTGTGCTAATCATATTGGTTAATGATAATCCAATTACCGGGAATGTTCTGAAAATCGTAAACGTACTCGGAGAAAACAAAATAAAAGTTGGTCAGTACGTTAAGGCCAAGTGTCCAGGGTTTGGCATCCAAGAAGGGATGATAGAGAAAATTATGTCCCCAATTCACAATTCTCACAGAAAATGATGAAATTTATAAATGCAAAATATGTAATGAATTATTATCAA
The DNA here is from genome assembly GCA_025631205.1 of Nesometra sesokonis. Lineage (NCBI taxonomy): Eukaryota > Metazoa > Echinodermata > Crinoidea > Comatulida > Antedonidae > Nesometra > Nesometra sesokonis. The sequence continues at coordinate 15,107 of JAOTQE010058396.1, read as the reverse complement.
TACACCATCCAAACACATGCACAGAAACACTTTTTTCAAATGTGTTCTAGGAAGTAAACTTGAGTCGTCCATATCACAACATAGAATTATGACTTTTGTTGTTGGAGAGGGGCAGTGCATAAACTACAGAGATGCAGATGCAATTGAAGCTGTACTGGTACTTTTGGAGCTTAAGCTTAATCGTTTGAGATTACCCACCATGCTAAAAACATCATTTGATTCTCACGCTGGTGCCCTAGCTCTTTCTCTCTTCGATCCGATTCCCCCCCCCCCCACCAGAGTCATCAAGTTCACAAAAATTGTGCTAGTTATATAGGTTAATGATAATCCAATTACCGGGAATGTTCTGAAAATTGGAAACGAAATAAAAGTTGGTCAGTACGTTAAGGCCAAGTGTCCAGGGTTTGGCATCCAAGAAGGGATGATGGGGAAAATTATGTCTTCAATTCACAATTCTCACAGAAAATGATGACATTTATAAATGCAAAATATGTCCTCAATTATTATCAATAGACAGCATCCATACACATGTACAGAAACATTTTTCCTAATGTGTTGTTGGAGAGGGGCAGTGCACAAACTACAGAGATGCAGATGCAATTGAAGCTGTACTAATACTTTTGGGGGCTTACTATGCGTTTAATATAAATAATCATGGTTAGGTACTTGGCTTTCTCCAAAAATAGATACTGAAAGAGCCTTATCCTCATTTCAAAGGGAGCAATTAACACATTGTGCCACAAATTCAAATCTAAACAGATTATTCAACATCTCTGAAAGAGCCTTATCCTCATTTCAAAGAGAGCAATTAACACATTGTGCCACAAATTCAAATCTAAACAGATTATTCAACATCTCATCTCTTATTATTATCATAAAGGTAAATTCCTTCACTGCATTTTAATCAAGTATCTGTTTAGATTTGATTATTCAACATCCCATCTCTTATTATTATCATAATGTAAAGATTTGAAATAACATTTCAGAAAAAAAATTACTTTACAAATAAAAATATTGTGAATAAATTGGTGTTAACTTTTTCTTGATATTCAACAAATTTGTCTAAAATTTTCTTATGAAGATATTGCTATTCTATAATCACATTGCAAAATGTCATTTATGGGTAGTTTTGTTTAAGAAAATATAAAAAAACCTTTTCCATCTGATCTAATGTATTACTTTTTAAGGAGGCTCATGCTAATGATGGATGTGGGATCTGAAAGCATTAAGATGGAAAGATGAAACATTTTTTATGAGTTTGAAATGTTAAAATGTGTTAAAATGTTTGAAAGAAACAATGTTGTTGATATTAAAATTCAACCAACATACTGCTGACCATTAGGTTATTACCTGTACACCTAAATATCTGGTAGTCATGTTTTTTACTACGATAGATTTTCACGTATTAAAAAGGGTAATCAGTCCAAGGACGAGAGGAAAAGACAAGAATTGAGAAAAATAATTGAAAAGGAACATGGATGACACAACCAAGGGTGATTGGGAAAAAGAAATGCAATTCAATGAGAAAAAACAAGCCAATGTGTGATAACAAGCTAGCATTAACATTGTTTCGTACCATCAAACTTGGTTGGCTTCATTAAGGTCAACAGGTTCGGAAAGTGACAGGTGGCACACATAAGCTGAATGTGTCCAAAGATGCAGTGTTTTAATCCAAAAAGCCACTAAAAAGCCACTAAACTTATTTTTTCCAGATTGCGTGTCAAAAAAGAAAATAAAACTTGATGAAGTTAACATATACCTGATTGAATTTTCTATGACCAGAAGTCTAAATGATATGACGGCGGGAGCCATAAGGCATTTTAAATGGCAGAGTAATGAGATTACAACCACGGGAAATTCGATATTTCAAAGATGTACATACAATGTAAAGATAAGTAGATTAATCGCTTCCAGGAGTGAGTGTATTATGCCAAATGTTGACATCACCGATCCACTGAAGCCCCTTTCACATAAAAATGTACTATAACAATGCCGGCATTATTGCCGGTCTAAACCCTTTCACACAGAAGGTCAAATTACGGTAATTTTGACGGCTTCCTGTGTGAAAGGGTCCGAGCAAAAGGCGTAAAATTGGCAGTCTTAATAATAGGGGGCGCTGTTTTTAATTAACTGAAAAACTGTTGAGGGCGTATTTTTTGTTCAACCAAACATGGCGGGCGAACACGAGGTACAGTTGCTTTTGGTAAAATATTACTTTATCCTGTTTATTTTTGCATTGTATCTGAACTACACGAATAGAATGTATCAGCTACGTTTTTCACAAGTAGAGAGCCTATTTGTAAATGGTTTGAGACGTGGTCATGTAGAATTTCGAGCGTCTAGGCTTAGACGATTTTCGCGGTATAAGAGCCGTCAGCGAGTGATTGCGTCGTCCATTCTAGCAGGGGCAGTAGTTGATGGCTGCTCATGTGACCGACGTCTGTGGATGAAGGAACAGGCTCATGGAAATGCATTCTGGAACGTTACAAATCCTTTTTACACAGACCAGGACTGGAGACAAAACATTAGACTGTGTAAGGCTACTTTTGAATTTCTAGCCAGAGAATTGGAGCCTGCACTTACAAAACAGTGAACAAATTGGAGGGTGCTAATAGATCACAGAAAACGACTTGCTGTGGCTATATGGTGGTTGGCAACTCCATCTGAATATCGGACAGTTGCTAACATGTTTGGAATTGGTGTTATTTCACAGATATATCTCGCTTCCGACAGGAATTCGATTGGATGAAGCTATAGCAGTGTTCGCGAAACGAGGCTTTCCTCAGTGTGCAGGTGCCATTGACGGTACCCATATCCCAAATCCAGCGGACTACCATAACAGAAAAGGCTGGTATTCTGTTGATCTGCAATTGTTTTAGAAATTCGTTCTGTTTTAAAAAAGAGGCAACGGGCAGTGTACCACATTAATTTAGGTTTAATCACCTGATATCAACTGTGATCTCTTTGAATTTGACTTCATCAACAATAAAATTCCGTCCAAATTTTCATAAGAATAACAATTTGCAAAATCTTGATGCCATTTTTTGTCCTGAGTGGGACATTTATCATGATGATAATGGTGTATCATTTATCACAAGTTTTGCTATTCGTCTCAATAGGAATGGTTCATTATCATGTTTTGTTTTTGTTGCAAGGTATCATGGACGAATCCCTATTAAATCCCTATTCAACTTTTTATAAGCTTTAAAATGAGGGGTTATTTTTCACAATCTGACATCTATAACCAAAGTTATGAGACAAAATATACAATAATTTCCCTTGTATTTCTTTATTTTTCCTGTTGTTTATTTGCTCTTATCTCAATAACTTCCTGTGCGACAACTTGGTGGGTTTGCCATGCCTTGCCTCATATAAAATAGAGGTTCTACTGTACTTGTATTGTTTACCTATCACATATCCAGTGTTCTCTCCATTCCCGTCAAGAACAATGATACCATGATGATTGACCATTAATGTCTTCTAATTATTTAATGTATCCTACAACACCTCCAACTACGAATGACTGATGTGTTTACCATGATGATAGGGAGAACACCGCCATAGTACATTCAATTGACTATTGACTATACGGTTTTCAAATTTGTTCAAAATTTAGGACTCTAGAATTTAGGGACTTCTAAATGCTTGTTTTTTTTTTTTATTGTTATTACATTTTCAAACATTTTTTTTATAATGTTGAATTCAAAACCATGTCTTAGAAATTAGTAGTGAGTCTATAATCTAGTTTGTATTATTTGCCAACTTCTTTGATTTCTGCCATGTACTAATTTATGTATTAACTTATAAATGATGGGGAGAGGATATTTTATTATTGGTCTAGAACGTTATGAGCACAACCACGGTGCATCCTGTAGTGTAGATTGTTTACTGGAAATATTTTTTGATCGAATTTTTCCTTTTATTAAGATTCATGCTTTTTCTCATCCATCAATTAGCCAATATGTTTGTCAGCTACGAAGAAAAATCTCCATGTCAGGGGCGCAGCCAGGATGGAATGAAAGGGGGGTCAGTAGTGGTGGCGCCAGGATTTGCCCGACACATGGTCCCAACTCGGGGGGTCCCGGGTGGGCGTGGTTGCCGGTTTTGTTTTGAGATGGTTTTGCAAAGTTGAGTTTCGGTCTGCATTATTACCAATGGCTGGTTTACAATTCATGCTATTGTTCACATTATAACTTTTTTTTGAGAAAAACAAATTTTTCTCAAAATTTTAGGGGGGTCCTGACCCCTGACCCCCCCCCCCCCTCTGGCTGCGCCCCTGCATGTCACTTTCATGTGAAATGCGCGAGCCTGATTGGGATTGGTTGGTGGAAAACTTGCCTAATAGTTTTGCTCAAAAAGGCACCAACCAGGCAGAAATTCTTCAGGTTTTTCAATGTTTTGACAAAACATCTGACATATCATTCAATACAAAATTCACTAGCACTATGAAGTGTGCAAAGTGCAATAGTTGTTTAACTGTTAAAGCAAATAGTGGTCCAGTGTTGTATTCGCAATCCATAAATGAGAAACATCCAAACAACTTCAGTAAGAGTATAGAAGTTGTAATTAAACAAGCCCTTTTATACCAGTTGAAGACGGCTATTTTTCATGCAAGTTATGTGACCAAACATCTGATACATTAACAGGACAATGTATTATTCTAGAATTCCTATTAATAAATCTTGGCCTGGTAAATTACCAAAATTGTCAGAATTCTGCAATAGTTTTGTCCCAGAAACTACCAAAATACATGGGTAATTATACATGTTAACATCTACCATACAAATGGAACCAGCACATTTTATTGCAATTTGTAAAGCATGAAATGGTCAACCTGTGCTGGGTGCCACTCCTGTACTCCAAGTTCAAAACGAACTTGACCTATGCGCTAAAATAAAACAAATGGAATCTTTCGGATTTGGACTAACAACAAAGCACTTAATGAAAAGAAGACTCCTGGCAACTACTGGTTACAGGTTTTTTGACGCGTCATCCAGACATTTCCATTAGACAAGCAGAAGGGTTATCAAGGGGCCGTGCAATGGCTATGAATCGTGTTATGGTAGAAAACTACTTTAACATATTAGAAGGTATTCTGGACAGCGAAAACCTGTGAAACTCATCCAGCAAAATCTACAACATGGATGAATCTGGCTGTCATTGGTGAACAAATCAGGGAAGTTACTTGCTGCAAAGGGGAAGCATTCTGTAGTTTTGATAACAAATGCTGACAGGGGTGAAAATGTCACTGTTGTTGGTTGATGTAATGCTGCTGTAATGCTGCTGGGAGTTACGTACCACCATACATAATCATGAAAGGCAAGAGAAAAAGAGGAATGGGAGGATGGGCTACCTCCTGTATCTAAACTGGCCATGTCAGACACCAGCTATATCAATAAAGAGATCCTTGTGGACTGGCTGAAGAATTCAGATAGACGCATCAGCAGGAAAAGTCATCCTGATAATGGACGGAATGGATGAAAGCAACCACAATTCTGGGAAAATCCAAAGGGCAGGTGGCACTTCTTGGTATATATGGTTTACCAAGGGCTATCCAATGCCACTGCAAAATTAAAAAAAGTTAATGAAGCAGAAAGTTGGGTTTCCCAATACACCCAGGAAGCCATAGAGGTCACTGGACATACTATGCGTTGTGCCATCAAAACAGTAAAAATGTGTATCCAAAACAAGTTTGCAATGATGGACAAGGTAATACCAAATGAAACACCAGACGACACTAACATTTAGTTGTTGGATTTAGAACCTGGTAATAAAATCTGAAAATCTGGTTAAGGGTCTAGTCTCCTCATGTTTCTGTTTTTTCTGATAATTTGTTGTGCAATAACAATTACAAAATTTATCAAAATAAGGCCATTTTGATTTGTGTTTTTTACACAGCAAAACAATATAATTAAATTGTGCCAGAGTCGATTTAATGAAACTAATTTTTTATTAAAAATGTAAGAAATTGGCAAAACTACCAACGTTTCCTTAAATTACATCGATTTAGTCCATACTTTAATTTTTTAAATAAGTGTCATACATTATTAATGTGCAGTTTTATTTGCATCCTACATATTAAGATAGAGAGTAATGATTATGATGATTATACTGTGATTTTTAGTAATTTGTATACAACTGTAAAAAAACATTTTGCCTAGTATCAAAAAGGAAAAACTGCATCGGATTTTAAATTTTGGAGTTGGTACAGTCTTTCTGGGGACTTGTTCCCAAATTGAAGTCAGAAAACTCATTAATACATGGAAAAATGGAAATAACACAGGTAAACGTGCCATCCCAAAAATTAAAATAAAACAATTCATTTTCAATTTTTAGAGTTGGTCAGTAAAGGGCAATCATTTTTTTTCTTGTTGGCCTCCTAGGCTTAGATGGGTGAGCAAAAGCGAAAACGGAGTGACATCAAGAATGCAGTACTTCTACGGCGCTGTGCCCTGGCTACTACAGAAGAAGACTTTATTAAAGCTGTGTATCAACTGAAAAAGTCAAAAATATGGAAGGAAAACTCGTGCCTTAAATGATGGATGACATAAAAAACAAATAATATGAGTGGTCGTGGCTGGGCAAACTCCTGCCCTCATCAATTTTTATTATTTTGTAGGGTGATAAACCTCATATATTTTTTTAATGGTGCCTTATCTGTGAAATAATTATGATTATAGTGATTTTAATATTTTTGGTTTACAGGAAGACGACAAATGAACAATGTAAAGGCTCATCACCACATGGACGCTGACGTGAGTGGCTCGGATGAAGATGATGTCAGAATACATGAGGGAAAAGTTTCCCACAGCAGAGCCAGGTTCGAGTATAAATTCCAGTCTGGATTTAGAGGATCAGGGTATGACCAATTTTTATGTACACTTTTTTATCTCTATTTGATTTCAGTTGACAGCCCTACTGTGGTACAGATCCGTAAGTGCATCGCAAGTGCAAATAAGAACAAAATCATATGTTTTTTTAACAAAGAAAATCAACTTTGATTCAGTTAATTGTTACTGTAAAAGATTAATATGTAATGCCAATGAAGAGTTTTAAAAAATGTGTTGTTTTATAATATATTTTTTTAAGTGCAAATCCGCACGGGACTTTTTCCGATCAAGTGTAAACCAGGTACATTATGGCAAACATTAAGGCCAATACAACCTATGCGAGACATTACAGCAAGGAGAAAGGAATCTACATAACTGGCCCCCTACATATTTCAGGAAGGGGACATTGAAAAAACAGTAACAAAACTTTTCTTGATAAACAACTTTTCCCTGTTATTACTTCCTAATTAAAATCTTGCCTTCTGTGAATACAATTAAGTAAACAATTGTTGCCAAAGTGTTTGAGCAATCTTTATGCACTAGCAATGAGGAATGTAGTATTAAGCATTCTAATCCATGCATCTGTAGAGCCACCATCACAGTGAATTGTGTGGGATGCAGAGGGTTGCAATAACCCTGCCTTGCCAGCAAAGTGCGGGAAGTGGTGCCATTACAAATGTGTTGATGTAACCAAAAGGCCTAAGGGTGGATATATTTAGCTAATTAGCATATTATTATCATGATATTGTTTTTTCATGTGAACACTTTTTAATTAACATGCTAAAGGAAGTCACAGATAAGCAATTTAAAATTCTGTATGAACATGACTATTATCTTCATAGAACATCATGATAATGAATATCACGACAAATTCTGAAAGCAGTAATAAAATGAGATAAGTAGAGATCGGCATACCTGGTTTCAAAATTGGTAAATGGGGAGAACTCCTCATCATATGTTGAAGTTTACAGAAAATAGTTATGCTGAAAATTGTTTCAAGTTTTAAACTTCATAGTATAAGTACTTAAAAAGAATACCTGGTGGAGTAAAAGAGTTGTTTAATCATACATTTGTGGTATCCAATCAAGAACATCTACTTTCAGAACATGCAGTTAAGTTAATTACAATTCAACCTTTTCTTATTACCATCATATAAATGCCACATTCCTACTAAACATATTAAAGCACACATTTCTGAATGCCGCAAATGAAAAAAACATGCGTCGTCACACTCGTTTTTCTCGAACTTGGTCTTATCGAGATTTGGGGTGAAAAGACCCACCAAGAAGGTTTTGAAGGTATGAAATACAATTCAAGAGTGTGGTCGAGTATCTCAGGCAAATTGCTCAAAAGGTATCCGGATTGCCCTTATAATACATGGGAATCCGCAAGGGACCGTGTCGAGTACTTGAAGAAGATATATCGGGCAGCCAAAAAAAACAAATAATATGAGTGGTCGTGGCTGGGCAAACTCCTGCCCTCATCAATTTTTATTATTTTGTAGGGTGATAAACCTCATATATTTTTTTAATGGTGCCTTATCTGTGAAATAATTATGATTATAGTGATTTTAATATTTTTGGTTTACAGGAAGACGACAAATGAACAATGTAAAGGCTCATCACCACATGGACGCTGACGTGAGTGGCTCGGATGAAGATGATGTCAGAATACATGAGGGAAAAGTTTCCCACAGCAGAGCCAGGTTCGAGTATAAATTCCAGTCTGGATTTAGAGGATCAGGGTATGACCAATTTTTATGTACACTTTTTTATCTCTATTTGATTTCAGTTGACAGCCCTACTGTGGTACAGATCCGTAAGTGCATCGCAAGTGCAAATAAGAACAAAATCATATGTTTTTTTAACAAAGAAAATCAACTTTGATTCAGTTAATTGTTACTGTAAAAGATTAATATGTAATGCCAATGAAGAGTTTTAAAAAATGTGTTGTTTTATAATATATTTTTTTAAGTGCAAATCCGCACGGGACTTTTTCCGATCAAGTGCAGTGCGAATGAGGCTTAAAGCTGTTTCCTTGAACATCTCGAGTCTAGATGGTTCAAATAACATTAATCTACCATGGGTCACCACAAGAAATTGTATACCAGTCTCGACAAAGATGGTGGCTAAGCAGGAGGATGTGAAAATGTGGCCGCACCTTTGGGACATAAAAATCCCTTCCATGTTTATCAGTGAAGATTTTGATATTTTGATATTGATTGCTCACCAACCTATAAAAGTAAGGGTTTCACACAAAAGTGTCATCCTGTTAGGTGTGCAAGTATAAGGGTGCATCAGAGGACCATTGTAAAATACGAGAGGCAGCAGAAAACTGGACTGTTAAGTGTTTGTCCCAGTTGGTTTGGTTTTTTTTTAACGCTATTCATGTTTTTCAAATATTATTACATAGCACTTTTTCTATCCATTATCCTGTAAATGACGGTATACTTCAATGACAAGTGTACCAATTGAGTTTTTGTAAAAAATGTAATGTGTATGTAAATACAAAGTCGGGGCAGTCAAGAATTTTAAATTTCATACGTGCTGTTATCATAGCAAAATCAATGATGTCACAGGTGCATTTACCATTGTAAACAATCAGCTTTTATCATTTGCTAATTTGACCGGTATGTAAGTCTGGCATGATCGAGGTTGATGTTGGTACTGTACTTGTAAACTGGTTTACAATGAATCAAATAGGATCAAGAAAATATATTTAATGACATTAATATTTTTACAATTAAAAAAAAAAAATTATATGAATATTGTATAAACAGTTTTCATGTGATGCTCTTTACATGAAGACAGTTATAAATTCACTCATCCATGTAAGAAACCGTTTGTAGTGACTGGATATCTAGACTGCCAGGAAGAAATGTACTGGCTTGTCTTGTAATTTTGTACATACTATACTATAAGGCAAGTTTGATAGGCCTATGCTGTAGGCCTTGCCTTCTTAACAGAGTAACATTACTTCGCTTACCTGCATTAAAAAGTATCACACGAAAGTTAATAACATACAGTACTTAATTAAATAATTCATCATTTATTTAAATCATTGCCTAAAAATCGATGTAAATTTACAACGGAAATAAAATGAACATCACCTAGCTCACTACTACCACAGTACTACTCAATTTGCAATCTGGCACTGCCATGTAAACATCATATTTCGTAGAGAAGACCACCGTGCATATAAAACTCCCTCAATTCTCTCTCCCCACACCGTCACCGTATTGCTAAGAACCACCCAGCGGTCCCGACAAGCATCCAATCCTTAACACGTGTAATATTATGTACGCACGACCGCCGTGCATATAAAACTTCCACAGCTCTCTCTATCTCTCCTCCCCACGTCGTTGGATCTGTATACACGAGGCACATCTCTGGCCCGTGAGTCGATTACGATGTTAGGCCTACAATTACCCTTAACTAAAATAAATATGACCGATTTATTAAAACTTATTTTATCGAAGTATAGTGATAAATTATATTTAATACAAAGAATATATATTATAGGCCTACAACACATAGTAGGCCGAGTTTAGCGTAGTAAGACTAAAAAAATGTTGATGAATAAAGGGGACTTTCCCCTTTTCGTGCTATTCCGCGTACGTACGTTGTATAGGTTGACAGTAGCGTTAATTTCACTGAACCCCGATTTTACGAACGCTACCGGGCCCGTGCTGTACGTAATTGAGGGGTTTTACTGTACTATACTATAAGGCGAGTTTTTATAGGCCTATGCTGTAGGCCTTGCCTGCTTACCTGCATTAAAAAATATAACACAAAAGTTAATAATATACTTAATCAAATAATTCATCATTTATTTAAATCATTGCCTAAACATCGATGTAAATTTACAACGGAAATAAAATGAACATCATCTAGCTCACTACTACCACAGTACTACTCAATTTGCAAATCTGGCACTGCCATGTAAACAGCATCAAATTAAATGGTACATACAATTTTGAAACAATATAATTTGTAACAAATTGTAAAATATACAATTAAAGCGGTGTTGGTTGGGCTATCGGCCCTTGGGCCTACTTAATTTGTAAAAATGAAATTTCAGCTATGGACAGTAAATAATAAAATTATCTTCAAATTTTAAGTCTGTGACTCATGAGTGCTTTTTCCGCTTCCAGAGGTGCCATAATCCTAAATTTTACCTCCACCCAAATGGTGGGGCTGAGGTCATATAGGTTTTCCATGTAAAATTATCTCCCTCACCTCACCATATATTTCAAAATCCGCCACTGATACCTTATAATTTTTTTTCATCGTTAAAAGGAACGCTATCAATAAGGTCCTCGACTGTATGGCATCACCCAGTGGCGGATTAAATGTGAGTGGGGCATCCCACAATAACATTCAGCGAGAAGCAATACAGCTGGTTCCCTAACAGCAACACATGCATAAACCGCATGACCTTAATGGTAGAGAACAATCTTCCCGAAGACATACAATTGTACAAGAATCAGAATCGGAAACACACGAATATGATACAACACATAACCATATTCATATTCCCATAGAAGCCAGAAGTAATGTTCAGTCTGATCCTTTGTCAAAATCGGACATTCAAACAACTAACCAATCAAAAGACAAATGTTGTGAATGAATTGTTCAGCTACTCAAAATTTCCACCCTCAATTCAAGTTATAACATCAAATGAAAATGGAAGACGTGGGTGGAACAAGCCACAATACTGTCAATTTTTGTTTTAAGGCTCAGCAAAAGTTGCCACAATGGGACAAGCCACAATAATGTCAATTTTGTTTTAAGGCTCAGCAAAAGTTGCCACAATATTTAAGGTTGGTGCATAGTGATGAATTTCAAGTAAAAGAATGGATGCTATGAAAGGTAAAAAGAAGAAGGATGACCTTTTAACCACAATGAGAAACATGGGAATTATATTCATAATGATATGTTTTAAGAGAAGGAAAATGTATTCTTATTGTAGTTTAAAGGCCTCTATTGCTAATGCAAGCGATTACCTTCCATGCACCGACTAATGGTTATTATGCCAAAGGGGATCTTTGGAAACATAGTTGCATAAAGAGGTCAGAACATAATAATGATGATGAACCAAAGAAAAAGAAGAAAAGAATGATGCAGTGTAAATCAAGTAGAATGTTACTTCCACCAACGCCAGGAGTAACAAAAAGAACCAGTGAAGTATTGACAGAATTAACTAATGATGATGTTGGTAGGCTCATTAGGTCTGACCCACTTATCTTGGTAGGCTCATTAGGTCTGACCCACTTATCAAGTCATTTGCTGATAAACTAACATTGAAATTGGGACAAGGTGCAGACCAAGCTGGATATATAATGTAGAGATTAAAGGAATTGGCAAAAATGGTGTTAGAATTGAGAAAAATATGGGGCAAGACATGGCAAAACCACCAAGTTGTCGCAAAACATTAAAAATTGAGCTTTTTATAAGCTTTAAAATGAGGGGTCATTTGTCAAAATTGGACATCTATAACCAAAGGTATTTCCCCTTGTATTTCTTTATGTTTTCTATTGTATATTTCCTCTTATCTCAATAAATTCCTGTGCGACAACTTGGTGGTTTTGACATGCCTTGCATCATATCACAAGATTCAAAAGCTCAATTGGCTGATCTAATTAATCCTACTTTTATGATGTTATTGCTGCAACAGACAAGCAGCTGACTTTAGTGAGACAACAAATCTATACAAAACACCTAGTCTTGAATTAAAAATTGGTCATGGTCTAATATCATGCAAAATGCAACATACTTTTAACATTATTAGAATCGAAGAGTCACACAAAGAGATATTGATGTTGAGTGATCCAGAGGATCAGGTACAATTTAAATGGATCAAAGAGATAGAGAAAAATTACAACAATGTCTGTTAAGGAATAATAAAGTATAAGAAGTACGCAGAAGGTCAAACCCAGGTAGATATCACCAAAATGAAAGACAGACATCTTGTAGAGCAAAAAACAACTATGCAGTTATAAAAGATGGACTTGCCAAGATTCGACGGCAGTATTAAAAATTACGCCAGATTCAAAGAAGATTTCAACAACTTTGTTCTTCCAGTTACTCAACCCAAGCAAGTGGCATTTGCCTTACGCCAGACTCTGGGGTCATGACAGAGACCAACATGGCTTCATAAGGCAGCGATTGCATGAACTGGCAAGGCTGATACAGGGTTCGAAATAACACTGGTCTGCCGGCCAATGGCTAGTAAAATACCTGGCGGACCTGTTAATTATCACAATAACTGGTCTGCTTGACCAGTTAAAATTTCAAGAAATATCTGACCAAAAACCTATAATTTTACTCATTCACCTATCATGAACGATGTCTTTACAAAATTCAAACAGATAATGTAAATAAGATCTTTATTTCTGTCCACCGAAAACAGCCTAGCCAAGGCCAACATCACGCACTAGCTAGACACGACTCACCGAGGAAAATTAACTTTTCTGCTTGTCACGTGTGCTGTCTGTTCACGTGTAAATTCTAGAGCCACACCCCCTACTCTAGGATGATTTCATAGAAATACTGCGGCTCCCACACGTGTTTTTCTGTGACGGACAAACAAGCGCCCAGCGAGTCTTTACTTCCTGTTTCTGGGTTTTCCCAATATTGTGCTGGGGGTCGAGATAGGTCGTGTATACAAAGCAAAATTAATTATTAGAATGGTAAACAATTAGTAATTAGATAGGTCGGTAAAAATGTTTATAAATAAAAGAAAAAAATTAAAATACTATAAAATAATGGTGTAACTGTTGTCTCTAAAAAGTGATTTTGTATCTGATCTTTCGCTATATCCAAGAGGTATAAAATAATGTAGGTCCATCTTTGTAATTGGTCGAAAACCTTTGAATTGGTGACTCGTAAATAAACCTTCGGGGCGAGTTATCGTATTTGTGCTTTGTTTTCAACATGTGGAGATACGTTAATAATATCTCAAACCCAGCAGAGGATCGAGAAAAAAAAAGGCAGCGTGATCATCAATCGTACGACCACAATAAACGACGCCGATTATACAGGCCCGAGTGGGAACTTCAATACCCATGGCTCGAATACGAGAAAGAAAAAGATGTCATGGCGTGTAAGGTTTGTAGGATGATATATACGGAGGCGGCACTGACTGGTCGGAAGAAAAACATTTTCTTCAAGGGTACCAATAATTTTAAACTTGATTCAATTAAAGAACACGACAAAAGTGAAAGCCACACAGTTGCTATTGATCACGAAAGAGCAAAATGAAGAGCCCCTGGAACATCTCGGGAGGAAAAAATTATTCAGGGAACTGCAGGCCCTTCACCGATATGAAATGGATGGCAACCCTCGACACTGCAAAGGGAGTAGATAATAAAAAAAATAATTACAAAACCCTGTGTAGTCTTATTCTGATTAAACAATAATCAAGACATGACGACATACGAGAGGCCTAGGTCTATCTCTAATGTTCCTTTACGCGGCGGTGGTAGGTTCTTCAATCGCGGACAGATGCTAGGCTAGGTACATCATCTATGTGCGACGAAGTTTGTAACTTTTGTTGCATGTTGTTTGCAAGAAGGTTCAGGGAACTGCAGGCCCTTCACCGATATGAAATGGATGGCAACCCTCGACACTGCAAAGGGAGTAGATAATAACAAAAATAATTACAAAACCCTGTGTAGTCTTATTCTGATTAAACAATAATCAAGACATGACGACATACGAGAGGCCTAGGTTTATCTCTAACGTTCCTTTACGCGGCGGTGGTAGGTTCTTCAATCACGGACAGATGCTAGGCTAGGTACGTCATCTATGTGCGACGAAGTTTGTAACTTTTGTTGCATGTTGTTTGCAAGAAGGTGATGACGTATTTGAACCATGACGTAAGGTATAGGAGTCCTGATTGGTTAATATTTTGTAATGGTTTCAACTGTATCCTGTAGAAAAAAAACTTGCGTGCAGCGAGCGCGCTAAGAACAGCGCCCTCTATAGTTGTTATTAATCGCGATTACTTGGTTACCATTCCTTGAATTAATGTATCACTTAGTTCTGCAGAATTACTGTTTTGCATGTCATTGCTAGAAAATGTGTCCAAATGAAAAAAAGTGGGTAATTTGGATATACTTAGAAATAACCAACTATTCAATATTTTCTAAATGAAAGTTTAAACTTTTAAACAAACTTACTAAAATTTCACTGGAAATTTTTCGACAGTAACGTCTGTCTTCATCAGCCATTAATGATTGGCATTCGTGGTTTCACGGTCAAGTGCCTTTGGGAC
>JAOTQE010058385.1:0-19234 GCA_025631205.1 Nesometra sesokonis | reverse complement strand
CAAATACAAAGGAAATTTGTGTATATTTTGTCCAATAACTTCAGTTATAGATGTCCGATTTTGATAATTGACCCCTCCTTTTAAAGATGTGTAAAGTGTAACATGGCTGTAACAAAAACTCAATTTTCCTACACCTTGATGGTTTTGCGATGACATGCCTCAAATTATAAAATAGGTTGAACCTTTAGTTTTGTTGTTTGTATTTCGTTTACCAGTGTGAAATGTCGATTTGTAGCCCTCCAGTGTCTCTAATATCACCGGAGAAAATTGCCCTCTGTATAACCTAAAGTGACAGACTCCAACCTCACTTGCATGATATATAAATATTGTACAACAAAACATGTATTCATATTAACATTTGTATAAACATGTTTGTTTTGATGTTTTTCTTCTGCTTTATTTTTTAAGCATATTCTGTATAACTATTTCTAATATTAATATGGAATGAGGATGATTTTTGGGCAAAACCACCATATTGCTTTTCGAAAGTTCGAAATACATTCAGCTATTCAACCCCAGGGTTTTCGACAGAATTGTTATGGAAATTCATACTGAACAAAACTCTAGAGTTAACGATTCAGCGCGTGCACATTAAGAGTTTTGGCGGGAAACATTAAGTGTCCCGCCTTGAACACTCTATTCTAGATGATATACTTTTCAGATTATATTAATAGCTACAGTATCCGTCTGCGACAGATCCAGAACAGAATTGTCACATTGTAATATAATATGGGGGTGAAATAATGTTTGCCACGATTTGATGGTGCTTTCCAAGTCGAGTTTGTATATTACGCTGCCAGTTAATTAAAAAAAATATTCATGATAATTATGTGGGATAGGTAACATGAGAAATCTTTTAGAAAGTTCCACATGAAGTATTTTTTTTTTGTCTTTTGTGGGATCGTCCCACTTTTATTTCTCTATATACATGTATAATTTCTTTTTTAGCATATTTCTTATGTACGGTATACATTTAAAATCTATTTTTAAATTAATTTATTTTTTATTATTTTTTTTTTATTATATATATTTTCGTTCTGTGATACAGTAAAATAGACAGATATATTGCGGTATTAAATACCTACTGATATATACATGAAGTATTAATGCATGTATATGTAAATGTATTTTTGTTGTACTCTAGTTTACAGAAAATGGATTATTCATTTTACAAAGCAATGATAACGAAGTGTTAGCCTATCCAAATCCGCCCCGTGATGGTTTGACGACTACATACTCCCACAATATCATTGCAGCTTTCTGGACCGATGGAGATTTGAATAGCGGAATTGGTGAAGTTTATTACCAGGTATTTACGTTAAACAATTAAATCTGTCTATGTTCAAAACTATTTACAAATAATCATAATCTTTTTTACTTTTAAATCAGTTGGAAACAGTAACGATGCATTTTATATGCCTGATTGGTTTCAAACTTTATAGACTACAAGATTGGAGTAAGGCGACGGACCATATTGATTTTGGAGCCGTTATTTGTTGTACTTTATTTCCAGTTTCAATCATGGCATTTCTGAAAAGTTATGATACGGAAAACCCCTGGTCATTTTATGTCTTAGTTTTATAACGTTTGATTAGAGATAGATTGGTATTCTCACAGCCATCTTCTGGTTTTTGGGAGTGTACGTGGGATTACTTCTTACTCAAGTAAGTGTTTGAACCCCGATTAATAATGTACACAGTGAGGAGGCTATGCATTAACAGAGTAGCGTAAAAGTTGTTTATTGTTCAATAGGAATATACATCTGAAACCGAGGCCGGAAGTACATTTATTACAAGTGCGAGGTTTAAACTAGATGAGATTTACAGCTCAGTTCCGGATGATTTTGCACCCTCATGGGCTTTGAAAGTTACATGGTTTGACATTCCCCAGAGACCAGTTAATGTCAACACGGAAAACGTGAGTATACGTTCTTTAAGAGGTAACTTACTTTACTTAACATTTCTAAGTGACTTATTATACTTCAACTTAAAATAAGTGTGAATTCTTATTTTTATAATAGTGATTTGTTTTATTTTAATTCATTTATAATCAGTATACAACTATAGTTACCTAGGGCAAAAGTCAACTGAGCAGGTATAGACGCTGACGATACTTGCCGAGGCACATGCATCAGGAATACCTCTGCATGCATTCATCTTGTTTCAAACAAGTTGAGCCTTAGTTCTGAAATTGACAATCATGGTACACCCAACCAGGTTGAGGTTGATTATCAGCTCCGCTTGAATGGGAAAAAACATTTCTGGTTTCTATGCCATAGTTATTCAGTCTGACGTTGAATATCAACCTTGATATGTATGGATCTGAAAAAAAAACCCTGAAGCTCTGGAACTGAGAAATTCATAAAATTCCGAATGCCAAAGGGTATGATCAGATTCACAACCTCCTCGGAGATTAGCGTAAGCAAAGCGAAAGCTAATCTGCAGCGTAACGACCAAGGAATTTGGACACAAGGCGTAGCGCAAGTCATAAGTCATTTTAAAATGGCCACCAGTTGGTTTTTCTATGACCAGTGATCCCTAATATAATTGGTAAATGCAGACTGATTGAAAATTGTGATTGGTCAACGCGTAAACACAAGGGCAAAACCATTGCAGGAAACACAACGGTTTAGTGACTTACAATACCGTACGATAATCGCGGGCTAGTACAGACATAAATAATCGTACGCCTCGTACATTACGAGGCTCCGCTTAATCGTTGAGTCTGAACATAACATTTTGAATATCTGTTTTAATTGTTTCTATAGCGCAACACCTTCCAAGCAGTTCTTCTCACTGATGGTCTCTACAGCTTTGTCATATTTCTTTTCGAAGAGAGGAAAATGAAATGGAATCCAGATTTAGAAATCCCACAAGATGTGATTATTGGCTACCACATTGCAAGGCAAAACACCGCAGTAAACCTGCAAAACAGTGATCTCCTTAAGGACAATAGGTACCGACCTGATGAGGTAGCTGGAAATACTGGTCTGAAGGGGCAATGGGTTATTCGATTCGAGTCTAATACACGTGAAACTATTAATTCCAGGAAGCGTTGTTTAGATTGGTATAATAAAGATATATCAAGTCCTTTTAGCCAGGCTGGTCTAGGAACATGCCCTTGTACATTATGGCAGGCTGCCAGGGATGGCCGATATATATTTGTCACTGGAATCTCTGTAAATTCAAATGGGCTTGGTAGAAGTACACTCATAGATAATCGACTAGCTACGGATGGAATCTCCAGTTTCCTATTTTCAGCTGTGGTGAGAGTCCTTTACTATGGTAAGTGTATGTATTGTATATTGTAGCACATCACAACTATCCACTTACTGAATGATTTCTACGTCATCAATTCTAAATACATTGAGTATGAGTTAAAATAATACGTCTCATACGAGGATCTTTCCTGTTTTCAACATATCACCATACCAAATGAGACTACTACCAGGGAACATTTAAATTATTTTAATTAATGATTAATTAATTTAACTGTTCCTTGACCGTACTCCCTGTTTCTGCTTAAGAGTCAAAATACAATGGAATGGTATTCCTACTCCATCATTCAGATAAAACATTAAGTCGTTGGTGACTCATGTGCACATTATAAAATACACACAACTCGATGAAAAAGATTAGATATTGTCTCCAACGTATTTCCAATCATATTTCTAATATAAAACTATATGTGCGCCCCTCTTTATATTACGTGCACCGACGTTAAAATTGTCCACCAAAAATATAACACAGGCAATATTTAGGCAACAATAACAGAAAATAGTTTGCTTGTCAAATTTAAAACCGATAACACTCCCACGTCTCCGGAAAAGTGCGCCCCGATTTCCGCAAATTCATAGTTTTCAGAATTTGTGTATCTGACGTTTTTCCAATCGAGGATCTCACCGGGAATAAATCCACTTTAGAGGGTTTATAGATTATCACTGGTGTACAATATTAAAATAATTCACCCCTTTGAATTCCCAAACTTGTTATATGATGTTTATGGGTACAAACCTTTGAAATATTTGCTGTATAATAATTATTTATTAATTTATTTTTTATTACTGATTGTTTTTAAAGACTGTTATGCATTTTTTTCTGAATTTAACAGAGCGCACTTTAAATGTTTTATGGTGGTATACATTTTCCATTGCCGTTTATATACTATATTTTCATTATATTTTTGTTTTATATTTTGTACTTATATTCAAAACAATAACCAATTGGGAAAAGGAATTGTAAAACACAAAGTTGTCGCACAAGGAGAAATAAGCAAATAAACAACGTGAAATATAAAAAAATATATAGAAAATATTTGTTTATTTTGTTCCATCACTTTGACAATTATTGTCCGATTTTAATAATTGACCCGTCATTTTAAAGCTTGCAACAAGGATCATATAGTTTCAATATTAACTCAGTTGTAGAATTTTGCGATAAATTGGTAGTTTTACCATGACATGCTTCCATTTTATTTTATAGTGAGGTTCTTTGCTGTTTGCTTCAGAACCGCTAACTTGAACTTTGAACAAGCTGGAACTGAATGTTGCTACCGCATCTTCGGATTTTCATTAATTAACGGCTATGGTGGGATTGGTTCGAGTAGCTTCGTTTTCCGTTATGGTTATTCGTTTGGATTATCATACAGTGAAGATCAATATTATAATCATATAAGTATGTATTGATGTTTAATAATTACATAAGTATTGATGTTTAATAATTACATTAGTATGTATTGATGTTTAATAATTATATAATTATGTATTGATGTTTAATAAATACATAAGTATGTATTGATGTTTAATAATTATATAAGTATGTATCGATGTTTGAATATTATGTAAGTATGTTTATATGATAATTATATATGTGTGTATTGATGTTTATGTTATACAGTAGTGTATCCAAGGAGGGTAGAATCACTGATAGATATGGAAAGAGATTCCCGAAATCAGCCAAATTGCTGGGGTTAAAATGTTAAACAAACTTGCAGAATTTATTCTTCTAGGTGCTAAAAATGAACCCTTTTCAAAGTGTAACAGTTTAACTCAAATGAGACTTTACTCATCTATTGCCCCCTATTTTTATGTATGCTCCATACTTGATTCCATCTGACTGAAGTTATACAGACCAATGATTGGTTGTCATTAACTAAAATATAATTGCAAAATATACGACGGGTGCCGTACTTGTTGCTCCTCTTGCACCGCCCCTGGTATTACAGATCTTTAAACCTCTTTCACACAGACCATTAAAATGGTATTAATACCGTATTTTGTAAACGCCGGCGTTCTGTGTGAAAGGGAAATACGCCTATACGCCGGCTTAAATTAATCCTCCTCGGGACCTAGTCAAAATACCGTATTATTACCGTAGCAGGTTTTTGTCGATTCTGTGTGAAAGGTAAACAGGGCGCATCGCCGTGTTACGCACTGATGCATAACAAAATAGAGGTTAAAGTGTTACGAAACATCAACAATCTCAAACGCGCAAAAAAATTGATAAAAATTTGATAATACTCCTACCGCGAGCGATCTCTTCAGACAGGAATACGGTATTAATACGGTATTTTGACCACGTGTGAAAGGGTAAATTATTGCTTACTTAAACAATTAATCAATTAGACTGATAGTTATAGAGGTCCGTCAAGGCGGTGTTAAAAGTGTAATGGGCCTGAATCCTACCGATAGTAAACGTCACTAACACATATGTTTCTCTTTGCAATTTTAATCCTTCTTTTTCCAAATTATGCATGTTTATTTATACAGTATAAAGTGTATGCGTTATCAATTTTAACAGAAGTAACACAATTCTATGCTATTTTTAAAATTTATTTTAATCAAAGATACCAAAATAAAATCAAGTAATTCTAAACTTACAAGTTGTCATTCAGTGGTAGATTTCTCACTCTTTCACACTCTTTAGACTTTATGTTAAGGCGACTGTGACGTCACGCTCGGTCTTTGCTGTACTGTGATCTTTAAAACATAAAGCCTACTCGGAAGTAGTTCTTGATTACTTTCAATGTAGCATTAGCATTATTTGACATTGGGATGACTGTTTTAAACTTTAGAAATATAACTATTATTCCTAATAATTTATCATAAAGTTAAAATTCGTAGACCTATTTAATAAAATGAGTTTGATGTAACACTAAAAATAATGATGTTACTAGGAAATAATGTTTTTCCTTCTTTTTTTATTTTATTGATCTTTGAAACATAAAGAATAACAAATACAAAATAGATACATCAGAAAATCAAAATTATAAAAGTAAATTATCAAAATTATACAAAAAGAAATATTACCGTTTTGTTCTTCATTTAAAGAGAACAGATATAAATAGTTTTGTGTCAAAGATATCTCATCACAAAAAAGCCGGCTACCCATAATTTTAGTGTAATTTCCAACGTAAAAGTTCTCATCAAGTAACATTCAAAACTAGTTCGTTCTACATTTCCCTAATTTGAAGCCACCTTTACATGAACAAGTCATTCTGATTTTTTTTTACTAGGAAATAATTATTTGTGATCCAATACTCACGGTATCAGAAATACTTTTTTAAAGCAATAGTCTCTCTAAGACAGCATTGCAAAGACTCTATTTGTTAACGCCGCCTTTATTTGTAAGTTAAGACTTTTTAATACCAAACCGCCCCTAGTATTTTTGATTTTGTTATTATTTTTTCTGTTGTCGTTATTGTTGTATACACTTTTCATTTTTTCTTTAGCTTCGGATCTACTGCCCCAATATTTTTGCTGTTATGCCTCACAAGATTACAATCTGTGTAACAAGTATATAGAAAGAAGACCACCAGCAAATTGCAACGGTTATAGACCACCTTTTCGTAGTAAGTAGAATCTTTGAAACTAATAATAGTTCTTATTTCTGTGACACCAGAGAAAATGCAGCAAATACACAAGTCATTCGTGAAAACAGACATTTGCAGTTGAAATAATAGCTATCAAGTGCTACCTTAAGGCTAACCTAGGCCTACAATAAACTTAATGCTAACTTAACTCTATAAGAATATTTAAAGATGTGTTACCAGAGCAACTAGTAAGTGATATTTAAACACATTTACTCAAGTTAAGCACCATTTTGGTCACTTTCAAATTCTAATACAAATTTATACCATGAAACGTATATGAGTGCGTCATCTTGAAAAAAAAATAGTCGCTTAAGATCTGCGCTTGGCAAACACTGGACTTAGAGAGTTCCTTTTTCTTAAATCGGCAAAACAACAGAGCCATGTTTTTGCGGCAACAGAGGACTGTTGATTTTTTTTTCAAGTTGCTTTCACCTCCAGAACCTTGATCAAAATTAAAGACATAAAGTGAACAAAAGTTTGTCAACGTAGAAGAATTCACTCTTATAATATCAACCTTTAAATATAGTAAGGTATGGTAAGGCTGTAATATTTAAATAATGAATGTTTATGAGTGTGATGGACAGAATATTTCATGAGGTAAATGTTGAAATGATCCATTAAACGAGGAGCAAAATGTATGGATCCAAAATTCCACGGTAAATTGACCCAAAATTGCACGATTCGTGACGTCACAATGAAATGGGCCAAATGATCGATAACGATCGACCAATAAGATTGCAGGAATCTATCTAGGTGTCATATCGATCATTTGGTCTTTTTCATGGTGACGTCATGAATCGTGCAATTTTGGATCCATTTACCGTGCAATTTTGGATCCATTCGTTTTGCTCCATTGCACGCTCGCCGAGACGTGAAAACGCTCGCATATTGTAGCGTGCATGATAGGCGACAATGGCCGCGCCGCGCTCAGCTGAACTGTATTAATTTTGTACTGCTCTAGCGCCAGCGCTATTTCGTGTATGATCTATGTAACCTCTGACACGATCGGTAAACAAACATGGCGGGGACGGGGTTTCTTTTGATGACAGACGAGAATTTAGACAAATTAATCGGCGGTGATCAACTTTTTAAAGGTCCATTGATGCACACCAAAATGCAAGTCCCTTCCCACTTGTTGACATAAAATGTCAAATGACAAGGATCTATTTACATGTAGGAGGTGTCATATAAAACAAATAATGAATGTTTTATTTGTGCGATGGACAGATTATTTCATGAGTTGAAAGATAAAATGATCCATTCAACTTGGCTACGCCTCGTTGAATGGATCATTTCATCTTTCACCTCATGAAATATTCTGTCCATCGCACTCATAAACATTCATTATTTGTATATTAACAAGTCAAATAGCATTACAAACCAGCATTGAGGCTGCTGTGAGTATGAATGTAACCAGCGGTGGTACTGATGGCAGAACACTGTGTTGGAACTCCTGAACAAGACCACCTGTCATGGCTGCTGCCTGGCCTGTTGATACAACTGTGAAGCCCATCTTGGTTCCTAATAAGAAAAATGTAAAAAATTAAGCAATAAAATACACAGAAAGAGAGTTGGTGAACATCTAATACTACTTTAATTTTATTTTTTTATTCCGTGTTATATCCAACAGCAAGTTTTCTCACCACTTTAATAATAATAATAATAATAATAATAATAATAATAATAATATGTGACATTTAAATAGCATATGGCATTTGTACCTCCCAGGTACCCACTTAAACTCTTGGGTGGAGAGAGGCAATGTGGGTAAAGTGTCTTGCCTAGGAACACAAACAGTCGACCAGAGTGAGCCTCGAACCACCGATCTCATGATTGGAAGTCCGAAACGCAACCGCTGCGACAACTGCTTCCACACAGAATGACAACTATGTCATGCTTTCTAAGCCAAATCTCAATACGAGGCTTAGGTTGTGGTGTTGTCGGGTCGTGGGAAAGAACCTGGGGAGGAGGCAGGTTTGAAGCTGGGACTTGGGATTAGAAGCCAAGCATGTTAACCACTATGGCACTACAGAAATGAATAACTTTGATGGTACAGTATTCGAAATAAGCCACATTATTTAGGATTTTATTCTTGGAAACATATTGCCAGAAGCAGGGTTCATACACCTTAAAAAAAAGTCAAATTCAAGGATATTTCAAGGACATTCTAGGCCATATTTTCTAAATTTCAAGGATGCTCAATCAATGGATTTGCCATGGGTGGTTAAAAAAAAATAAAGATGAACCTTTGGAGTTTACTGAAAATAGCTATGTTTTAACTTAACTAAATTTCAATATCATACAATTTCCATTTATTATATTCCAGGAGTTTCCAGTACTGGAAAATTCAAGTTTGTTTTTCCAGGACTTTCAAGGAATTCAAGGACACGTACTGTATGAACCCTGCTGAAGACTATGCAATGTTAGTTTCTAACCAAGGACCATGGTCTCTTTAAATCCAAAGCCGAAGTATGGCATGATGGAGTTTATTTCAGTACTGGGTTATCTAAGCATGGCTAGTGGAA
Source organism: Nesometra sesokonis (assembly GCA_025631205.1). Classification (NCBI taxonomy): domain Eukaryota; kingdom Metazoa; phylum Echinodermata; class Crinoidea; order Comatulida; family Antedonidae; genus Nesometra; species Nesometra sesokonis. Next base: position 9,839 of record JAOTQE010058385.1, on the reverse strand, counting down.
ACGGACAGTGTGGGGTTCAAATGCCGACCTCAGAGGCTGAAAATCGATTAATACCCCTTTTACACTTGCCAACAACAATATACAATTGCGGGACTGATTTGTAGTGTAAACAGTGCAAACATTTGATCACAGGTAGAATCAAAAAGCGATGGTCCCGGGACATTGAAGCAGAATTAATCCAGCTTCAATCCCTTCTCTGACAAACCTGGAGTGGCAGTGTAAATGGTTCCAATTTCAAGTTCCAGATTGCTTTAACATCCTCATTTGTTGGGTAATAAATGTACTCAACAGTATGTGTTTAACACAAATAGTATATTTATAAATTACTATTCCAATAGATATAAGAAATGGTAGAATATTTTAATACAAGGCATGGGAAATTTTAGAAGTGAGCGCTGTTTAGGTTATTTGTAAACAATCGTAAACCGGGATCATAGCAGTGTAAAATGACTCTGCTGTAGTTATTAATTCGTCCCGCAATGTCTGATCGTGTGTAAAAGAGAACTCGTTTCGCAATCATTGCGGAAACGTTCCAGGATTGTATTTTGATTGGCAGTGCGTGCTGCATCATGTTCCCTCCCTAAACCAGACTGTCTGAAGTACTGAAGGATGAAGTCTTGTCGGTTTTCAGAGATTGTAATCTTGAAAACAAATTAGTTACCTATAATTGTAGCACCTTTGTCTATAACATTATATAGAGCCCAGAAATTTGGAGCCCAATATGCATGACATAGGCCCCTCTTGAATGGAAACAAACGTGATAAAACTTGCACTAGTTGATTCTGAAACAAACAAAAAATGTACTCCTGAGAAAAACTTTAGGCTTAATCTAGTAAATTCAACTAATTTATAGGCAATCAATCTTCATGCTTTCTCAAAAGTCTTTAAAATGTGGCTTTTGAGATGTGTGTATAGAAATTTATTGATGTTCTCATGGAAAAACCAGATCACAAATACTGAAGTAAAGAAAAATCAGCACTAGTAGAGCATTGCAAAGTGAAGAAAAGAAAACTAGAATACCTGGTTAGGAAGGAAACATTACAGGCATAAGTGAACATTTATGACAATAGATGCAGAGGTATAGATTAAGGCACATATGGAAGAAAAACAAAAGAATTTTCTGGAATGTGTTATAGGAATTCGTGCACAACAATGGCAAAACAAGAACAATGTGGAAAGGGTGAGAGCAATCCATCCTGTTTCAAGCAGAGGATGAAAACAGTTTACATGCAATGATGATGAACCAGGGCGCATCCCTTTGAAAAAAATAACTCTGTTAACATGGTAGATAATGCTAGTGACAAGGTAGAAATAGGTAGGTAACAGGGTTAACCCTATAAAAACTACCATTTGAAGGGATACTACCAATGCTCAACAATTATATGTAGGAAAATACAGCCATTATTTATAATAAACCTTAAGGCATTAATAGCATCAAAATATAGGGTAATTCTATACTACCTTACTAGGTAGTAAGTTCTCTTTGGTTCAATGTAGATCCCTTTAATTTAACAAGTTACAGGATGTTATTTTGTTCAAAGGGATGTACAGGATTTGATAAATATTGTTGTATGTTTGTCATTGAAAACAACCCTTGCTATACAGTAGCAACATTTCCAAATCTTACCATGTAGATGAATGGTCCAAAAGATATTGCAAACACAGATATGACAATAAAGCCAAGTGAAACAAGTCGGGCTAATGAAAGACTACTCCATACAACTTGGCCATCTATGTAAAGAAAAATTATACAATATCCATTACTAATGAATTCAATATATATTTTGAAAACACAGTAAACATCAAATGTCAGGTCTCACCAAAAAATGAGTTGCATGGTAGTTGAGATCAAATTGAGATAATCAACAAAACTGGTAAAATAAAAAAAAAATTGATAAATTTAGTTTTAATCAACTATGAGTACTATAGTATTTACATTTCATTATAATATACTTTTTAGGTCTGTTTTCAAGAAGCAGACTTCAGGGGCGGATCCAGGATCGTGTGAAAGAGGGGGCGCAAAATTCCCGGCCGGGTGGGCGTGTCCAGTGTTAACAAGAAAAAAGTTCTTTGCGTGTATTTTGACTATTTTAATCAGTAGTTGTATGCAGTTTGCGTGTATTCTATTTTTCATGGAACATTTTAGAGGCGGCGCACGTAATATAAGAGAGGCGCACATGTACTTTTGATGATATTAGAGGGGGCGCGCGCCGGATGCGCCCCCATCTAAATCCGCCCTGGACTTTCCTGTTATTAAAAGTCTTCTGATTGTTTGTTTTTAGATCACTTTATAGGTGCAATTCTCAAAACCAACTTTTCATAAAGGAAAACTTCAAATGCTCATATCTTTGGATCTACTAATCCATTGAATAATAATAATAATAATAGTTGCTTATATAGCGCTTTTTCCGTGCTGATCAAAGCGCTTCACAATTATTACCACCAGTCATTGGAACAAACACCTATGGAATACAATCCATTCCAATTGCAGCTGTAATCAGCGCATATAGTATTAGTACCTCTCAGGTACCCATTTATACTCCTGGGTGGAGAGAGGCAACGTGGATAAAGTGTCTTGCCTAGGAACACAAACAGCTGAATGAGTGAGTCTTGAACCACCGACCTCATGATTGGAAGCCCGAAACTCCACCGCTGCTCCAACTGCTTCCAATGTCATCGTAAGTGTAGATTGCAGCTTATATTATACTTTGTATGACACCTAGATAGATTCCTGCAATCTGATTGGTCGATCGTTATCGATCATTTGGCCCATTTCATGGTGACGTCATGAATCGTGTAATTTTGGATCCAGACGTTTTGCTCCATTGCACGCTCGCCAAGACGTGAAAACGCTCGCATATTGTAACATGCACGATATGCGTCAATGACCGCGCCGCGCTCAGCTGCACTGTTTTAATTTTGTACTGCCCTAGCGCTAGTAAGTCCTTTCTCACTTGTTTCTAAATTCATAAAATGTCAAATGACAAAAATCTATTTACATGTAGGCGGTGTCATATAAAACAAATAATGAATGTTTTTCATTCGTGCGATGGACAGAATACTTCATTCGGTGAAAGATGAAATGATCCATTCAACTTGGCTACGAATGGATCATTTCATTTTTCACCTCATGAAATATTCTGTCCATCGCACTCATAAACATTCATTATTTGAATACTATTATAAGGTACCAATAACTCAATTTGGATGTTCCTACCTTGAGACTCATTTTGTGATGAGACATTACAAATATATCAAATATTTATAACATTTATCTTCAAATTTAAATAAAGTATGCATCTATTGCACTGGCACATCATGTGCGGATTGCTATATCAGGCAATCTTAGCATACATAACTAGAGGGTAAACCAAGATTGCATACCTCCGCCAATATCATAATTCTCTGCTCAATAAATTCTAGACCCAGGGACAGATCCAGAATAGGTTGAAAGAGGAGGCCCGATGTCACATTGGACAAACACAAGTGTGAGATTTTAACAGAAAACTAATGGCAAAAGGCATGGGTCCAGGGCCAACCTAGACCCCGGGAAAATCTTTCTCTACAGATGCTTTCTGGTGCTCTTCTAGAGGTCCAAAGTGTGCAAAAAATATTATTTTGCCGAGTCAAAAAGGGGCCCGGGTCCGTTGGGTCCCCCTTGGATCTGCGCCTGTAGATCTATAACTGTGCCCCTTCAGAATGATCTTGACCTTTGACCCTGCTCTTTAAAATTTAATCAGCTTGAGATCCTTTAGTCAAGGAACTCTGTAGCCAAGTTTTAACAATTTCTCAAGAAAATTTGGCTTAAATTATTATAGACCATTTTAAAATGTGTTTCACGTTGTACAGTATTTAACAAAAAGTACTGAATTTTGAAATGTGATATGCAGGCGTCTCCTCCCCATTATAGCAAAAACGTAGTTCTCTTACAAGTGGCAGATCCAAGTCAAATGAGGCATAAGTCGAAAAACTGAAAACTAAGTTATCTATAGATTATGAAACTGCAAATTATTATCTTTAACATGCAAAAAAAATCAGTTTCATAAGATGTTTCCTTGCGAAGAATGAACAATCAAAGTTTGAACATTCAAAATTTAAGTTTTGATTGAGAAAACTGCATTTGAAAATTGCTTATCAGTATACATTAACCAAGCAAGGTAATTTTAATTTGCAGTTTTGGAACATTTTTGATCAAATATATGAAAATATTTAATGTAGTATGAAAGTTTAATGTTTGAACTGTGTCTTCTTGAAATAAAATAAAATTTGAAAAAAATTAAAAATGTTTTTTTTTATTTTTGCCTATTTTAGAAAACTAGCTTTGAGACTTTTGTCTCAGTTGGCTTGGCTCTGCCACATTAGGTGTGGCTGCCCTAGTATGGGCACAAAATAATACATTTTTTAGCTAAATAAGAACCAAACATACCATTAAGAGAGCTCAAACTTGTAAAATGAGGTAAATATCTTTATTTTTTGTTTGTCAAAACCTGGAAATCATGCTCACTCGAATCTGGAAAAGTGTCCCCCACCTGCCCTTGCAGTACGTCAATCTAAGTATCCAGTCGAAGTTTAGTCTGGTCTCTGGAAAAATTACTCTATTGTCATCATTAGATAGACTTTCTTTATGAGTACTTCTATGAATGATGTCTTGTCATGGAACTAGAATGCTACTGCCCAGACCCAGAAACATTCTGTAAGTCATTTAGGAAATCCACTATGCTATAAGTAAATAAAATAAAGAGACAAGATGTCACAAGGAAGACAAACAATGTTCTACATACCTGGTTTTGATTTTGTAAAACAATAACATCGAAGCAAGTATAGAAAATAAGCAGGTGCAATATACAGGTAGATGTGCTTAAAATTAAGTAAAACAGCAAACCAAAAACCACCTTCTAAACATTTATTCTGCAAAAATCAAAGATTGATTACAATATTACCATACTAATTAATTATCTACACATTATATTTAATTAGATTATGTTAAAGGCTCTGTATTTTAAGCTCTAACAGTGTCAATCCTGAAGCTTCATAATGAGATTTTGTTTAGAAAGCATGACAGTTTTCATCCCGACTTGCTATTGGATGCAAAACAAAATTAAAAATAAAACACATTACCTGAGCTATTCTTGTTATTGACAGCAGTAAGATTCCAGTCAAAAACCCATTGTATTGAAAATGAATATCTAGACAACAGCTATGTTAAGAATCATAACTTTTCAAATCTAGTGGTATTAATATGGTCACTCAATAATATTATTAGACTGTGTGTGTGTGTGTGTGGCTGTCCGTCAATTCGACGATGACTAATGGGAAAGATTTGGGCCATACTGTCATGAATGTAGATGAGATGATAGACCCAGTTTACTGATGAAGCCTCTGTTGCATAGGTGGCAGAAGATAGTCACAGGTTTAGGGTTGAGTAGTCTGTTTCGTCTTTGCTTAGTGTATGCATCAAGCCTTGCATTTTCCACAATCTCGGCAGCCTTTTTGTTCTCTCCAGTTTGGACGATTTAGTGCTGCAGTTTCCCAGGTGTCCATTGGAATTTTTGTTTGAGATGGCGCTTTAGCATATCCTTGTACCCGAGTTTTGGGGCCCCAGTTCGTCCGTGACTCTCCAATAGCTCTCCATAAAAGGTAGCTCTGGGCAACCTGGAGTCATCCATTCATGATAATAGACAAATGTAGTTTTAGTACTCAATTAGTCTATTCGATCATTTTGGTTATTTGAGGCACTTTTCTTACAGTGTGCGTCAAAACTAAGCAAAGATGCTTAGTATTGCTTTTACTGGGCACATGCATATCAACCAGAATGAATTGAAGAACGTTGATTCCACTACATTAGCCAATCAGATTGTTCATAGCTCTCACATGGGCTTTATTTATATATATTTATATATTCATTTTTCTATTTTCTTAATAAAAGAAAAGAGTTAATTCAAGTTAAGGATACGATCTACGACAAGTAATCCAAAATTCCACAGTAAGAAAAATGTGAGGGCAAAGGTCGGCTGTGACAGGATAGGTGATATTGTCTCATTAGGTCTTGAATTTGACAAATGCTTACAATACCTGTTAAAAAAAACAGACCAATCTATTAATAAAAATAACAAATAATTGGTAATATTATCACAATTTAAAGAATAAACAAGGATGGTGGTGGTGGTGGTGTTGACTGTTAATAGCAGTACTGTAAAGGTATAGATGTTCAACAAATGACACAGTACTGGCCAGCAAACTTTCCTGCTAGGCCAGTCTTTTATACCTGCCAACTCTCACAAATTATTCACAAGCCTCACGCATTGGAGCCTACTTTTGACGTCACACACAAATAATTTTTCTCACGCATTAGCAGAATTCTCACTCATAAACAGTAATTTTAATAGTTTTTCTCATGCATGAAACAAAATAGAGCAAAATACGGTAAAAACCGCCACAAAACAGTGGTTGTGTAGAAACGGCCAGTCAGTTGACGTTTTTTTTAATTTTTTGCTTGTCGGATCGAAATGGGAGGAAATTTGGGCCAGTACTGGTGCCGGGGTTTGTCTCGCGCACTGAAGCCAAAAAAAGTTGGCAGGTTTGTCTTTGACAGCAGACTTCTCTGCTAGGCCAGTCTTCACCAACAGGCCTCCTTGCTTGGCCAGTCTTTATACTTTCTGATTTAAGCCAGTTTTTGCCAGACTTCCCCATTAAGCCAGGCTTTGCCAGCACACTCCTTGCTAGGCCAGAATTTCCCATCAGACTTCCCTGCTACGCCAGTCTTTGCCAGTAGCGGCGGAATGTTTTTTGATCAGGGAGGACGAGGTTAGAGTTCGACAAGCAAAAAAAAATGTTATTGCCTATTAATGTTGGATAAATTGGTCCCTGAAGGGTGTTTTCAGGGTCAAAATTTTCATATTAACCATATATGCATGCTGTTTTTATTGCTTTATACTTCTAAAGGGAAGTACTCCGGTACCCAGGGTGACAATCATAGCAACAAAATAAAAGTCAGTCTATCTGATTTTGTAGTTGAAGTGAATTTCAGGGGGACTGTCCCCCCTGAGTTACCACTGTGGACTCGTTCAACCTATCCCCCCACACCCTCTTCCACCGCCCATGGTCTTTGCAAAGCGACTTCCCTGTTTGCCAGTCCGTTTCAGCAGACTTCCCGCTACCGTTGCCATTGCCTATTATTTAATCCCTGTTCTACAGTACTTACTCTTTAACTGCATAGATAAACATCATATCTGTCCCTATCACTGATAATCTTTGGAACAGCACAGTCAATGTGGAGTGATAGTTCAAATTTGTGACAACAAGCATTCCAGGATCAAATAACTTGGCCACTTGCGACAATAACAACTCCATCCAGGCAAAAAAAGGAGGGTAATCCAGTGTCCATTCTGAGGTATCCTACATAAAGTAAATACAACATTAAAATATGTATCACTCAACTTTAAAATCAAATGTTTAATAACAATCAAAAAAGTAACAATAATATTCATTCGACAACATTCACAAGTTTAGTTCAATCTTGTCATGAATAACCAATAGAGATTGACATGTTGATCAAGATTCAAGATTCAAGATTTCTATTGCTACTGAAGCGAGCTATGGGCTATTATCCGCTTAAAATTACAACAGTACACAAGAAAATACTTAACAATAAATTTATACAGTGTAATTGTAGGCCTACATAACAATACATATATACAGTGTAATTGTAAATGTAAAGGTGGGGATGGGGTGTTAATGATTAAAGAGATCAAGTTTTATGTCTTTAACGGAAATTTCAGAAGGGTCAAGAGCCAGGTCATAAGATAGTTGAAGGGCATAGGGTAAAAAGGAGGATTTAAAATGGGTAGTGCGAACAGGAGGAAGAAAGGTCAAACTGTGATGGTCATGAAAGACAGAAGAACAGGTGCGACGTTGGGGGAGACTGGAGTGCAAAGGGTGGTGAATGGTACGGGCAATTTTGGAAATAATGGAGAGCAAAAATAATTTCTGTCTAGATTCAAAATTGGTGATCTTAAAACGAGTGAAAATCGCGTGATAATTAGAAGACGAGGCAGAAGAGTCAAGTATTTTGGCAAGAACAATTTCAATACGTCTAAAGTAGTAAATTTCGCATTTAGGCAGAAGACCATTTATTGAGCAAGAATATTCAAGAGTGGGCTGGATGTAGGATTTGTAAAGTTGGACTAAACATTCAAGACTACGACAGTGCTTAAGAACTTTTAGAATCGACACCTTTTTAAGGGTTGACTTGTATAAGGAAATAATTTGGGTGTGCCATTTTGGGTCGTTGGAAATAAGGATGTCGAGGTATTTGATGTGTTCTACAGAGGGGATAAGAAGATCAGAAGAGCAGGTTAGAGTTCCTCTATTAACATTCAAACAAATTGTAATTCAATTTTATCAGCAGATTGAAATAATCTTGAATTAATGCATAACTTTAAAATATACATTTTTTTTAAATCAATTTCTCAGTGGAGCTGTGCTTTATGGTTAAGGTGCTTGTTTCTAATCTCAAGATCCAGGGTTTGAATAATTTCATTACTTTTTATTTATTTTTTTTATTTCATGTCATATCCAGCGAGTTTTCTCGCCACTTAAAGGATGACAACTACATCATACTTCTAGACAAAGTCTCATTATGAGGCTTAGAGATTGGTGCTGTTACTGTAGGATGAGAACTATGGCATGCTTTCTAAACCAAGTCCCATTATGTATGAGGCTTAGGGAATGGTGCTGTTACTGTAGGATGAGAAGCATGTCATGCTTTCTAAACAAAGTATCATTATGAGGCTTAGGGAGTGGTACTGTTAATGTAGGATGAGAACTATGTCATACTTTCTAAGCTAAGTCTCATTATGAGACTCAGAGAGTGGTGCTGTTACTGAAGGATGAGAACTATGTCATGCTTTCTAATCCAAGTATCATACGAGGCTTAAAGAATGGTGCTGTTACTGTAATATGAGAACTATGTCATCCTTTCTAAGCCAAGTCTTGTTATGATGCTAAGGGAGTGGTGCTGTTACTGTAGGTAAGAACTATGTCATGCTTTCTAAGTTAAGTTTCATTATGAGGCTTAGGGAGTGGTGCTGTTACTGTAGGTAAGAACTATGTCATGCTTTCTAAGCTAAGTCTCATTATGAGACTTAGAGAGTGGTGCTGTGAGATTGTGGGAAAGAACCTGGTCAGGTTTGAGCCCAGGACTTCAGGATTGGAAGGCAAGCATGTTACAGCACCACTCCATGCTTCCCACCCAAATTAAGAGTGACGCTGTTCTATGTAATCTTAAAACTTTTTTAAATAGATTTAAGATATATCTTTTTAATACTCAGTAACTTGTATCTAATTTTACATTTTTAACTTTTGTATTTTACCAATATTATCCATTGTAAACCGTTTTTTTGTATGTACTGTTGTATGTCCGGGACTTATGAGCCATAGAGCTTTGTCTCTTTAGAAGTCCCATATCATGTGGTTAAATAAATAAATGAAATGAAATGCTTTACTCTAGGGTTTTTCATCATGAACAGAACTCCATTCTATTCCTAATGATGACATAATTTATGTTGAAATATTGGAGTAACTACACTTCTTGAATCTTGTTATGAGACTTGTTTATGGTTAAAGAGAGATGGCAGGGGCGGATCCAGGATCCACCAAAAGGGGGCCCCCCTTTTCCAGTTCTGGGTGGGCGTAGTTATCGGTTTATAGTGACGAGCAAGAAAAAAAAATTTGGTGCCCTGTTGCCCTGTTTTAGTTTCTATGGTGAATTTTGGACTCGGTGCTCCACTTACAGTATAAGGGGGGGGGGGCCCAACTAAATTTTGACGATAATCGGGGGG
>JAOTQE010058384.1:0-31777 GCA_025631205.1 Nesometra sesokonis | reverse complement strand
AAAATAACAACAAATGAATATAATAAATTACTTATTTTGAAAAAATATATTAGGTATAGGAATAATACTAGAATTTAAGGTATTTTAATATTGTTTACTCATAATTTTGTAACGTTATAAAAAAAAGTCAAAGAGCTTGAAACTTCTATAATTCTGAACATTTTGTAAGTTAAAATAACTTCTTAAACAACTTCTTATCTGAAGTTCTTAACTTTGATGTTACCTTATTATGAACATCTTAATGTCACTATATATCTCAATGTTTCTACTATAAAACATTGAAGGGTTGTCGTTACTAGTTCAACTTTATCAAGTTTCTGTATTTATTGTATATGAGGAAAAATAATAATATAGTGCTCTTTGCCAAGATAACAATAATTACACCAGTAACAGATACACGTCTGGCTCTGGAGTCATTCCATACTACTGTAACCCATTTGGCATTTGTACCTTCTGTACACCCACATATACAAATAGTTGAAAGTGTTTCTTACCATCGACAGCAATGATACATTTGGTAATGGATGTTCCCTCGATATTAGTGACTTGGGCTGAGTATTCTCCTGAGTCTTCCAGAGTCGTCTCTTGGATCTCCAGTGTGTATGTACCATTAGCACCATATTGTTGGTAGTGGCGGTCCTCACCTATTGGTGTCGACGCCTTGAACCACGTCACATGCGGCTCGGGTGGTACATGTACTACAAAATAACAAGTATTTTAATGTACATCACAATACAAAACCTTTAAGACAGTTTGATTTGCGATTACCTTACTAGGAGTAGGACCATGTCGTTGCTAGGACCATTAATTTAACCAATTGTTCCAGTTCCAGATTGCAAGAGGTAGCGGTGGTTAAAATACTCATGTGAATCACCCATAACCTACTGGCTTAATTTACATATTGACCAACGGAAGGTCATAATTGATTTTATCAGGATCGGTCAAATTGTGTTTTTTGGCTGCACTTTTCGCTAGGTAGATTTGTACATAGTCTTGGAACTGGGAACGAACGCACACACATGTAAGAAAGCTGTATCGTAGATGCTATAAAAGATCAAAAGGATACATTGTCTGTCCTAATGTTAAGTTGGACTCCTAATTGGCTAAAATATATTTATGGCGCATTTTTACCGTCAACGTATATTGTTTTGTGTTCAATGAAATTAGAACGCCAAGTACATAAATAAAACAGTACGTTTCGTGTTTTACCTACGCATATATTTTGCATTAATGTTATTCATGTTGTCTATTTCAAATATAAAACTACGTGTCTTTAGGCATAAAGTATTTTTATATAAACATAATTCAGCAATTTGTTCCATGGTTGTTATTAAGTAGGTAAGATGTGGTTGTAAATAAAGTAGGCATACCTTGGAATGTTAGCGGTAGAATGAAGCCTAGTCCGCATTCTTGATCTTGAAGTGTAGAGATAAACTGAGGAGGCATGTCCAAGTAACCAGTGGCTGCAGCACGTAGAGAACGTCGTTTCCTGGCGCGTTCTCCCAATGGAATCCTGTGATTAAGTTTTAAATTATTATTAAGATCAATAATTCTCATTATTTTACATTTATATCACATTATGTCACATCGAGTTTATTATTAGCTTTCTATGCCTTTCAAACCCATAAAGTAAGCATTTTACTGTAACTGGCAATGCGGAAAAAGATGCAGGTCTCGGTATTGGGAAGACAAATAATATTAACCACAAAGCTACAGTGCCAATTCTATAAAAATACTATTATTTTAAACACATATTAGTGATATTTGGAATCATTTCTTTTAATAATTACCTTGTAAAATTTACGTTTACAGCCGGTTCAACTTAGTTTTGGCCTAAAAGGCCAAAACTTGTCAAAGTTCTCGTTACAATTATAGGCATTGTGATCGGCATAACAAAGGTTGCATCGAATAAAGGCACCCATGGTGCTAAACCAAGTTAAAAATGTGCACAGAGATCGAGACGATATTAGTTTAAATACATTTAACATACTCTATATTTATAAAATAAAATGTCCTTACTTCTGGCGTTTAAAGCCAATGGTTCTCCTCTCTCCACGGTTTTTAAGTTCTTCATCATCAAACACTGAAATCAAACAATAACTCCATTAATGATCTTGCCAATCTCTACTGGACAAGAGTAGTGTTGGTATAATTTTAGATGTGTACAGATGTAGGTTTATGTAGATTGTCAAGGTTAGTTGCTTGGTGATTATAAAACCAATAAAAACACTCGTACGGGATCATATAAAATCCAAAAGTGGTGTTAGTTCTCTTTGAGTAGCATGTATACCATTTATATTCACAAAATAAACAAACAATTTTGTCCACCAATACATGAAAATAGCAATTTAAATTTAACTCATTGATTTGTTTGTGGCGACAGTGGTAGAAAACAGTAGTCCACAATTAAAAACAACACATGAAAAAGTTGGACATTTTATATGTTAAATATAGCATTAATACGTACATTCCACGTCAAGTGAAGCCGTCGACGTCGCATGGCCGTATGAATTTGTTGCTTTACACGTGTACTTGGATATGTCATCAATATTGGCATCGTGGACAACCAGTGTGTACTTCCTGTCGTCGTAGAACATCTTGTATTTGATACTGATTGGTAGAAGCTTCGTTCCCTTGTACCTGCAAGCATAGCGTGGAAAATAATAATAAGCTTGAATTTCAAATTTTAAAAATCTCGTTATAGAGTAAGGAGGTCTGATAAGTTGCGATTCTCAAATCTAAGCAGCCTACAGACCACCTGAACAATTGATTAATGGAATGGTCATTATACATTATTAGTGAGTTTTGTTTTGCAAATTTACGAAATACGAAAACAAAAACGGATACGTCACACTTCCATTTTTGAAAGTTGCTAACTGTGTTAAAAAGTAAATCAAATTTTCCACCTACGAATCCTTGATGATCTTCCTAAAATATTCACCAACTGTGACAGATATTTAAGGTGTTCTATTCAAATGTTACATGAATTTATGACGTATCCGTTTTCGTTTTCATATTCCGTAAAGTTGCGAAACCTCACTACTAATAAACTTCCTGCTAAGTTTCAAACCAATTGCCATTAGAACTTCAATAATTGTATACTAAAGAGTAGTGGTCACAGAGAAGGAAGATCTGCTTGCCCAATTAAAGTAGAGGAAGTTATTAATGTACCGTCATTGGAAGCGTCGCCCAGATAGTCTTGTGCAGATGACAACAGATGGGGAAGTAGAAGGGAAGGGCCGAAAGATTAAGAAAAACAGGATGGATTGATAACATCAAGATATGGACAGATGGAAGAATGACCATGGCAAAAAAAAAGCATGCAAGAGAATGCCAACGGTTTAATGAGGACTATGACAATAAACAACAGGATTAAACGTAATGAGAACCGAACGCAAAAAGGGACCGACAGTTATAATTACAACCTGCTTTTTTCATGTTACATTACCTTAATTCAATTTCTTTGAAATTAATAATGTTTCGATTATCCCGTTGGTTAGTTAGTCATCATTACTACTTTAATATTTGTACTGTACTTTGGTGAAAATGCATATTAACCTAAAGCAGTATAATGCATACCATAATATAAGTGGCTCTGTTAAAGCGGACACCTCGCATTCAAATCGACCGTTGCTCGCTTCAATAGCAGTTGTATCCACAAGTGGTTTGACAAATTGTGGCGCTGCGTCTCGTACACCTGAAAGGAACACACGAAACATCAATTTGCATCTAAATTTGTTTTGAAAATCGTGTCTTTGTTTTAATATTATCAATTTCAATTTCCCTTGTTATTCGTTATAGATGCCTCGACAGAAATTATCTGCATAAAAATACAAACAATATATATATACAAAAATATTATACAAAATGCATTAACATATTTACATTATTAAGTTTTATATCAGATGGAAGGGCAGAAATGGGGTTAATATTTAAATCACAAGCGAGTAAAAAAGAGTGGGGAAGGCTAGAATTGAGAAAACGAGAAGTCTTTAGCATTAAAGAGGAGATCAGATCATTGTCAATCATTCCAAAGGGACACTTATAATAGGACGAAGAAAGGATTTAAGAGGGTGATCGTGATATTGGACAATTTATTTAAGGGAAAAAAAATTTAAAAATATCTTTTCAAATGGGATAATGTTAAATTTGGAGAATACAGTAGATGATAAAGAGGAGTAATATCAATTTGAGAATTTAAATTTCCTTTAGTTATATTTTTGTTAACTGTTTATTTGAACTACGAAATATTGACAATTGACTGAAACTTACCCATAAACACGATTCTTTCGTTGAGTTGTTGACCTCTGAACGTCTTGTGTACTTCACGCAGAGCGCCAGTATGAGCCAGGCGGCCAATAGCCAACGCTGTTTGTCCAGCACCCTATAGAAAGACGTTATTACCATGTTAATAATATAGGCGACGCTATGATTAATAGAAGTTATACAATGAATAAACAGTCATAATAGAAATTGAAAAGAAATCGTTTATTAATTTATTTATTGTTAGTCTTGTCAAAAAAATTGGGCAAGGCCCTCCCACAAATCGTGTCATCTATTATAGAGCATTCTGGTCAAGCTGGTGTCACTGTTACCTGTGTTAGCTCATCTTTCCATCTATCCTTAGGTCGTTCCCATTTTCATCTGCGGTGTATTGTAACCGTTCAGTTGTTAATCGATAAGGTTGTACTTTCTTTTTGAGAGACGTCAAGCCCATTTCCATTCAGTTATATTTGCTATGATTTGGCAGTTTTCGCCGAACTACGTTAAACTTAACTTTTGCTGATGACGTCATAATTTATTTAAAAAAAATATTTAAAAAACCAACGTTAACAACTACGGTAAATTCCAGATTTAACATGCTCGAAAGAACGTCAGTAACGGTTTTGCGTAAGTACAGCGCATGTGTACTTTATTTGTTTACAAAAGGGGCCGAGCTTATCGCAATGCTAAGGTTAACGTACTTCGGAAAAAAAAACTACTACTATTACGGAATTTAACAGTTTGTTCTCTAATGACAGTGTACATAAGAAGATACAAACAACTGCTAAATATTTGTTTTGGCTTACCTCTGGCCGTCTCCTCTCGTAGAAAGACCTGAGTCGACTTGAGTCAATGCGACGCGCGCGTCTACGAGCAAAGATGTCGGTCTCCATTGTCAACCAGGGATGACGTAATGCTTCTTGTATTGTCATACGTTTACTGAAATAAAAACAATATAATATAAGTACATTAAATGAAGACTATAATGACAATAAGTGGGTGTAATCTGGCAAATTACAATGTTTAAAATATTTTAAAAGCATGCTTTCTATAAAACATTTAAGTAAACGCGATCAAACACACATAATACTACCGCATGGGAATAACTAACTTAACTTGAGAATTTTGTGTCAGAATTAATGTATCTCATAAAGAAAATAATTATCACTCTATTGTTTTATATTTATATTTATGTTACATTTTTTTTTGAATTAATAAAATAACTGCAGAACAGTCGTCTCAAATTGTATGTAAACGTTCCCTTTTTGTTAGATTTTGTAGGTTCGTGTAGTATCACTTTATTTTATTTATTCTGGATTATTCTGGATTTCTGGAGGACAGATCCGCCATGCGCGTTGTTTTGTTAACTATTGCCATTTCAAATAAAGAGGTTCGATCGAACTGTGTACTTACTCTTTGTCTTTTACTAAAACTTTCTCTATCCAATCAAGACCTTCATCAGTGACGTAATCAAAGCATTCGTCATCGAACTCCCAGTCACCTTTAGCTACGTTCTTCAGAGTCTCTCTATCAGTATCTCCCATGAAAGGTGATATACCGGACAACCTTTAGTGAAATAAAATGAGACATAAAATAACTAGCCTTTTGTATTAAATCAATAAAAGTCGATTGTTGGCTATTATGATTGTAACAAATTTGAATGAACTAACTTAATAGTTTCATTTTAGTTATTTGGTCTCCAAACAATACAAAATAACACTACATAAGAAGCGATTGTTAAAATACGCAACTGGTTTACTAAAATCCAAAAACAAAAGTCAAGTACTTTACAAATCCTTAGTTTAAACTAAGAAAAATGTAAAACCTCCACAAATGTTGATAAACACCGACAAATGCAACACAACGTTAGCTAATGAATAATTTTCACAAAATGTAACAACAAAGGCTCACAAGACTATTTTTGTTATTTTCATCTTCCGAATTTGTGTATAAATGTCAGCATAAAGGTATCCAACAATTAAACTATGGAAACAAATACAATAAACTGACAGAAAATATAATACAATGACCATAATAAACAGATAAGAATTCATAATGAATGAACATTTTATGCCATATTTCCGAGAATTAGTAGGATTAGGTCATTATTTATAAACTCACATAACTGTGTGAATTATTAACTACAAAGCATGCAACACCTGCTCTGTAGTGTATTTAGAGGAAGCATGTGTCAGTAAAGGCAACCGCGTGCGCCCAGGTGTGAATTATTTAAATGAGCTGCTGCGAAAAAGACCACTACATTTACTTACATTACGTATGCAAGAACACCAAGTGACCATAGATCTGTTGGGAGTCCAATCGGTTCATGGTTGACCACTTCAGGAGCTACAAACTCTGGTGTGCCGAACATCATCCTTACAGGTTCGTTAGGGTCAAGTTCATGAGCAAGTCCAAAGTCAATGATCTTCACGTCTTCACTTGTTCGTGTTTTGAATAGAATATTTTCAGGCTGTTATGAAAACAAATTGTTCATTTATAACAGTAGTTAAAAACTAAAATTCCACCAATAATTATGAGATCCCAATGTTTGGTGTATTATTAAAGTTTCTCCAATAATTCAAATTAATGAAACTGACCAAGTAAAATATAGCCTGCGATAAATGCTAATTAGCTTTTAAATTCATACTTTAAATTTACCATTATTTGATAGTTTGATAGGTATTTCATTTTATCCTCTGTAGCTGTATATATTATCAATTATTATTTAAATGACAATTCTGCTGATTTTAAAGAACCAACAATAATTTAACATTTAAAACCTATTTGTTTCTACACTAAGCATAATGAAAATGCACTATAAATTAATATTCAGCTTTTACTTTACAACTTCAGTAAATAATTTGTATATTTTACCTTCATATCCAGGTGGATGAGATGTCGTTCGTGCATGTGTTTGATGCCTTCGCATATTTGACGCATGTAATGAACCACCTCAGGTTCTGTCAAGATGTAATTCTCGTCAATTAGTCGATCAAACATCTCACCACCGGAAAGGCTGAAAATTACAAGAAATATAACGTGTTACAGTTTTATAGAACCATTGCTTCTCAAGTAACAGACACAAACATGTAAAATTTACGTTGCATGTTACTTTCAATTTTTGATCTCATAAACGTGGCTTTATGTTTTTGTGGATGGATAACCGGCACTAACTCTCGTCTATCCACAGGAACGATATGTTTTTTCCTACAGTTTATATTTATTATTCCAGTAGACAAGCTTTAACATTAAAACCTAGCAGCGAGAGCCATGTGTCAATTTATTTGACTACTGTACAATTCGAACATCGACAAAAAAGGGTCTTCAGGAACAAGCCATAACCAATACAATACCAAGACAAAGTGGCAAAAGTTGGAAAATTGAGTTATTTATGTCTTAAGAAACGGCACATTATTATCTTTAACAATCATGCAAAAAAATCAGTTTCATACAATGTTTTCTTGCAAAGTTATGAACAATTTTGTTACGAACAACAAGTTTGAACATTTAAAACCTGGCAGGGAAAGCCGCGAACATGTGCCAATATTTTGCTACTGTATAATTCGTACTTTGACAAAAATAGTTCATGCTCCGGATCTAGGTTTTCTTAACCACTTCAATTCAATCCAATAAAACACAAAAAATGAATATCAGCACAATTCCAAATAAATAATAAACTTACAATTCTATGATCATTACAATCTCTTCATCATTCTCAAAGACATCGTGTAGTTGGAGAAGTCGGTGGTGGTGAAGCTTCAACATTATGTTTATTTCACGCATCACTACGTCGCGTTCTTTTCCATGGCAACGAATGAATTTAGCAGCCCATGTTTTACCAGTTGCTTTTTCAATAGCCCGGTAAACAATACCATAGGAACCCCTAAAATATGAAACGAAACACAACATATTTAAGTGATGTTATTGATTTAAATATTTTCGATGCTATCCACTTTAATGAATACCTATTCGACATGCCAAAAAAACAAAATTAATAAAAGAAATATTGAACAACCTATAAAAAGGTATTAAATGAGCAGGTATTATACTGGAATTTTGGGTAAAGATTTATCAAGTTTTTTATCCGCAATGAATATTCAACTGATGGAGATCTTCATCTTGGCTATTTGGAAGTACATCACTGGCATTTGTATAGCTCTACACTTGTTTTTATTAACACATAAAATTAACACCAAAAATGAATTCTCCTAAAGAAATAAAATTAGCAGTATTTCTGCCCTAAAAAGGAACACCATTTAGTTTAGTATTACCGGAATTTTTATTTTTCAGAAGATTTTTTTCTTACCTGCCAATTTCTTCACATATTTCGTAGTAATCGTAGACTGATCCTGCCTTGCGTCTGAAGTCGTATTTTGATGGTATATAAGAGGTATCCACTGTAAGAAAAAAGTAACATTATTTTAATTCATGTTCAATCAAATAATATTCACGCCTGTATAACACATGACATTAACACAATGCCATCTCGTTCAAAACTCGCAACTTTTTGTAAACATTATGAAGTTAAGTGAGTTGTGTAAAGTCATAATATCTTTCATGTTTTATCAATACAAATAAAACAAAATGTCTTGAATCGTGGCTTTCATGGTTTTCCATGTCAGAAAGAAGCGGGAGATTTTTAACCCTAGATATCCAGTTTTTACAAAAAGATATTTAGGTTTTAAACTGGATTTAACCCGGGATATCTGGGATTTAACCCTCATTATACTGGGGGTTTCAATTCTCAATATCCTGTTATTAAACCTCGATAGGAGTTAACCCTAGATATCGAGATTGAATTCCACTTCTGACTATAACAACACACAAAATGAAGGTCACAATTGAATACTGGAAGATTGTATTGCTTTCTTTTCTATGGTAACGGGTGAATTTAGCAGGCCATATTTTACCAGTTGCTTTTTCAACAGCCTGGTAAACAATATAATGGGAACTCCAACATTCAGATGTGGCTATCTTGGTTTTAACCTAATATCAAGGTGTTAACCCTCAATATCCTGGGTTTAATCCCGGATATCCATGTTTTAACCCTCAATATCCTGAGATTAACCCTGGATATATAGGAGTTAACACTGGATATCGAGATTGAAATGCAATCCTGGTGATTAACGAGCTACAATTCCACTTCTGACCATAACAAACACACCGAATGAAAGTCCCAATGTATACTTGAAGATTATTTGAGTCAACGAATTACATAACATTATTCTAACATTTAGTTTCTGATAGTATTGTAAACTTACCAATTGAATCGTAGTATTTCCTTCTGGATTCAATATCTTCAAACTGAGGTCGATCTCTGTCAGATGCTACAACATAAATAAGTCAATCGTTTTATTGTTTTGCTAGATTAAATTTACAAATGTGAAAATGAGCTATAATTATAGTTAACGATACATCTTAACAATGGAACATGCATCCCTTTTCTAATATGGGTTGAGAACATAATTCTGACATAACGCCGAAATCACAGATCTACTATGGTGATTTCAACCATCCATGCTTACTGTATTGACTGTATGAAAAGAACCATCAAACTGACGACCTTCCAAATATGATGGTTAATAAGGATTCATGAGGACCATTTTTTAAACTTTTTGGTAGAAGCACATGTTTGTACTTCAGCATTTAGTATTTTTTCAATTAAACACGAATGTGAAGAAATCAACAAAATAAAAAAAAAAATACTTACGTTGTGTTTTGATCACTGACGTGGCCGTGCATGGTTCGCTTGGACCGTAATCATTAAGAGCTGTCACCCTGAATGTGTACTCCGTGTTAGACTTGAGCCCAACAACAGTAAGGAAACAATTCCTACTGGCTAAGACCCGTGTCCATGCGATTTGACCGGCTTCTTGCTTCTCTACCATGTAACTGGTGACAGTGGTGCCGCCGTCGTAGAATGGTGGTTGCCAGTAAAGACGTACAGCATCCGTTGAGATGTCGGTCACCTCGAGGTTTCTGGGAGGATCAGGATGTCCTTTGTAAGAAAGCAATGTTTAACATTATTTTAGTAAGTTAGAAGGTTCAAACAATTATCAAGTATGCATTTCAGTGGGTGAACATCTTGTCTTTTGTATAATCGAGATATTTTACTGCATACATTTAAAGAGTATTTTTAGTTAGTCAATTCCTGGCGAGGACGGCTTTCAGTTCGCTTCGATGTGAACTACCTCGTTGAAATACCAGATGAAGGTTGTGCAGAAAGTAAACTGAATTATAACAATGCCGAGACAAAACAACACACAACAAAGCCGGTACTTACTTAGGATGTTGATAGAAACGCTCGCTGAATCTGTTCCTAACTCGTTGGTCGCTACACACGTGTACTTCCCAGCGTCTGCCTTTGTGACCTTACTGATGACCAATATCGTATCTCTATCAGTTTCCTTCATCTCAATTCGTCCACCTTCGATGACGTCTCGACCATTGTGATCCCATGTAATCGTAGGTCTTGGAACACCGGCGACTGAAACACGTAGCTTCAGTACTTCTCCTTCCAGACAATAGAGTGGGGCTCGTAGTCTTGTAGGAAGCGACAGTTTAGGTGGTACTGTGTTTAAAAAATATAATATGTTGAAAATTATCACAATTATTATGAATACTAAGAAATACAGACACAAATTTAAAATTGTGCTTTGGTCATTTAACTGTTTATATGCGATTTGTTTCCTTAAAAACAGTCAATTTATTCACACTTCTATCTCTTACACACATTCGAATTATCTTGTTTTATCCTTCCCGTTCTGTATAATAATTAAATTTTCATCGTTCTTCGTGTTGAAAAAGGATGACATAAATAAGTTGGCGCAGCGGAGGCGTTTTGGACTTCTAATCACGAGGTCAATGGTTCGAGGCTCACTCCAGTCCGCTGTTTGTGTTCCTAAGCAAGATACTTTATCCACGTTGTCTCTCTCCACCCAGGAATATAATAAATGGGTACCTGGAAGGTACAAATGTCATATGCCCTGACTACACCTGCAACATTGTGGAATGGATTGTATTCCATAGGCGTTTGTTCCAATGACTGGGGTAATACTTGTGAAGCGCTTAGAGGCCTTGCCAATAAGCGCTACAAATGTCGCATAATATTATTATTATTTATTTCACCCTTTTCAACATATTATATGTCTTCTCTGGATTTATAGCCTGTTTATCAACAGTAATCTATAATTCTATACAAATTTTTGTTTTGTGTATATTGTACATCAAAAACTCCTGAAAGTGAACAAGCCGTACTCTTTTACGTTAAAGTTGTTTTCAATTTATAAAACAAACTGCTTTAGTCTTACTCTTTATGAATCTATGTAGTTTTTATTAAATCTTGTCCTTTTGGAACATGTGCAGATTAATATAAAAATTGCCTTATTATAGTATAGTACTTGTTTAATGTAAAAACATTAACATATCTCATTCATACCTCGTAGTTGGACAATGGTGGTGGCTATCCTCACTCCGGCTTTGTTGATGGCTTTTACCATGATCTCACCAGTATCTTCTTCATACACATCATTTATTGTGAGTGTACATACTTTTCCAAAACTCTTCACTTGATATTTCCGTCCGTCCCGCAACTCTCTACCATATCGATACCATTTGCATACAGGTAGTGGGTAACCTTTGACCTCTACGTCTATTGATCCGGATTTACCTTGTGCAACCGATATTGTATGTGGTGCTTTTACAATCTCAGGTTCAATAGATTCTAATAATTGAAACACAAACAGTATTTTGTAAATACCACTGAACGAAAATAATTAATATAAAGCTTATTTAAATGTTATCAATTCTCTTCATGGATTTGCTCAAAACATGCTGCCCAGGGCATAACGATAATATTAGTAATAAATGCAATCTATTGAAAAAGTTATATTGTTTTGAGGAAAGAAAATCTAACAAATTGGAGTGCATTAAGGCGAGTTTGATTGACAAGGAGAAGTGCGGCAATTTTTTTGTCATTGTTTAAGAGTTTCAATGACTTCTCCTTGATAGAAATATGGATAATTAGAAAGGACATGACATTTGGAGTGGTAAAAGCTTAGTGGGTTAGAATGAATGACATCAGGATGGCATATAATTAATGAAGATCCATGTTGTCCAAAAATTTTTGGAGCAGACAATGTCTAATAACAGATATACAGCTAACAAATGTGTATGAACTACCTCTTGGATCCTTTGCTACCACTCGTTGAGATGGTTCGCTCGGCAAACTCAAGCCTGCTTTGTTTTCAGCAAACACCCTGAACTCGTATTCACTGTCTTCAATGAGGTTTTCAATAACATGGTCGGTGCCAGTAACTTCAGTTCTATTAGCACGGAACCAACGTTTACTTGTGGTCTCACGTTTCTCAATAAGGTAACCCGTGATTTTGCTTCCTCCATCCGACTTAGGTGCTGTCCAAGACAGGTGGACAGAATTGGCTTCCACATTTCGGAGTGTTGGTTTTCCAGGGGCAGATGCAACATCTGGAAGAACACATAATATTGTATATTAGACACGCACATACATTTGGATAAAAAACACACAATGTTACAGTAGATTACGGTATGTAACATTTTATCATAATTTTAAAACCTACTTCCAATTCTGGATGAAAAAATGTGAAAATGAAAAATCTGGATGGAAATTGAAAAACCAATCAGTAACCACACATACAAGACACTGATTACAATAATTCGACTTCTTGGCATTTTTAAGTACTGTATGAATGGTCACTGATTTTCATTGTTAATTAAATCAACCTTGTTATATTATTTTTGAAGAGAATGTGAACTGAATTGAAACAATGCAAACAACACTGTAAAATTAATACTAAAAAATGAAATGCATGCAATTATGCTTTTTTTACTAATAATCCCAAGTTCATTCATTTGAACTTGAATGTTTCATGTTCACTCTTAACAACTATAATCAACTGTCTAACATCATAATAAAACTTATATTAGAAGTACAACAAGTTATGAGCTGGATGTTGGATTATATAATAAAAATCTTACCGAATGGACTCTTCGCTTGTATAGATTCCATTCCTTCCAAAGGCGCACCGATGCCGTCGATATTCTCTGCGGAAACCCTGAAGATGAGAGATATACCTTGTCGAAGTCTTTTAATGGTGAATTTAGTGCTTGCTGACGTACCAACTTTCTGCCAGGCATGCTTATCTGCCTCTCGCATCTCAACATGATAACGCAAAATCTCATTGCCTCCATCATCCACTGGTGGTTGCCAGGATATGGCAATAGAGTCCTTCGTGACTTCCTCGGCAGCGATTGGTCCAGTTGGTTTTCCAGGTTTGTCTGAAAATGTGACAAATCAGAAACAATCAATTGAAACTAAAACTATGACATACTTTTCTAAAAAGGTTTTTCAATTAAATTTATGAAACAGACTATTTTGCCTTATTATTTGTTTTCATTGTCGATGTTAATGTGTAAATGTGTTTAATTTTCTGTATTTGTTATTACATTTGAGTTGATGACTATGCTGACTTTCTAGTCACCAAAATTGTATTGTAATTTGTGAGAAAAAAAACAACTATAATGACCCAGGACCTCTTTATATGAGGTTTTATGGTTTATGGGAACACATAGCGTACGTATTCGATAGTATAAAAGAATAATAATGTCAAAACTTACCGTGAATTTTAACTTGAATTGGGACGCTCTGTGAGCCTAATGAATTAGTTACAGTGATCTGGTATTCTCCAGTATCTTCTCTTTCAGATTCACGGATACTCAATTCTGCAACGTCACCATAAGCATCTGGTTTAAAGCGTCCTTTGCTTTCAATTGGCACACCGTCCTTCGTCCATGTGATTAGCGGCTTTGGCATACCACCGAAATTAACTGTCATTCGAGTTGTCAGGCCAGCTTTAACGCTGATCTCCCTCAGTCGTTTGTCTAATTCTAGAGTAGCCGGCTCTGTATAATGAATAATGTTGTATGTATTAATTAGTCTAATTAAGTTGATCATAGCACATGTAAATCTGTATCTGCTGCCCTTTTTTAATTAATCATAATTTTAAAAATGTCACTAAGACAAACGCCAACCACAATATTAAATAATATTATACGGTATATTTGGCATAGATACCGAGTGACTATTTGAGTATGGTGGAAAATAATTTACATTTTCCTTAAATGCAGTGTGAGCATTTGACGCGGCGATTGAGGTTCAATTAAAATAAAAATCGGGAGTTCGAAACCCATACTGATTGTGTTTCCTCTTTACACCCAGGAGAATTAGTGGGTACCAGGGGATACAAATAACCACTGTGTTGCATATGTAGCTGCAACATCATAATATTACTAAAAACAATATGTATTCTATTGACGTTTGTTTCAATGGGGTGTAACAATCTTAGAGGTCTTGACAGTAGAGAAATTTCAATTATTCAAGATGATTTTTGGTAAGTAAGATCCAAAAGCAAGTATGACTTACGTTGAATTCCCAGTTCCACTGAACAACGAGTTTTTCCTGAATCATTTTGAACAACCACGGTGTACGATCCAACGTCGATCTCGTGTGGATTTGGAATTATAAGTCGATGTTTACCATCACCTTCATCAAAGATGTGGTATCGTTTACCGGGGTACAAGTCTCGACCCTTACGTACCCTGTTCACAAATTAAAAGTAAAATGTGTATTATATTGAAATATAATAACAGATAAACGTTCTCTGTGGTAACATACAGTTGGTGATGTGTTAGATATCATAAAAAATGACGCTTGTTGAATAAGAAATAAAAATTGAAATAATGTTACATTGAGATAGAAAAATAATAACAATGAGTTTTATAATGTCTTCGAATTAAAATTGTATGTTTAAGAAAACCGTATAATAAGGATTATAAACAATATATTTTAATTTTAAATGTCCTCTATAGTAACACGTTCTAGGTTGAATGTGAGGTTTCATGACGAATTAACAATTAGTAGGCATTGAACTGGTCCTAGAATTAAATGTATAGGTTAGGTATAACCTAAAATTAAGGGTTATCAATTGATTTAATATTTCATTGAAATGTAAGCCACTGTTAACTTACCTGTGTTTTCACTGACTTTAAAAAGAGAACACTTAAGCCTGTTTTTCTATCGATCGTTGAATTGCGGCGAGTTGCGTTGAGTTAAAAACTCAAACGATTTTACAACTCAACGCAGCTCGCTTCAACACATCGAGCGATAAGATACATGCTTTACAAAATGTACTTCGATGTATGTTTATATTTATTATAACAAACAAAACAGGATGTTTATAACTGTAACATTTAGTACCTCCTGTATATTCAATATATGACTGTCTACCTAAAATCATTTTTTTTATAATTGACGTTATACGTGATGTGTTATGCAAACTATCCAGGCCTTTGATAAATGCAAAAACAATTTAATATATAAAATTAAATTTAGAGTTTTGATTGCATTGATATTAATGATTATAAATGTGTTCTATATGCAACATGTTTCGTGTTCCTGGGTGAACATGTTTTATATTGCTGATTATGAACAGATTAATGTCGAAATATTAAATTCCAACCAGACGGCATATTAAGCTTTCTTATCTGAAATCGATCATTTAATCTTTTGGTTTTCGGTTTTATGCAAAATGCACAATTTAATATATTAATTACATTTAAAGTTATTGCATTGATACAGTATTTATTATTATATAAGTGATAATTGTACTAGTACACCTACCATGTTACAACAGGGCTAGGTGATCCAGACACAATACACATGAACTCGGCAGGCTCTTGCTCTTTAATCATACAGTCTGTTGGCTCTTGGACAAACACTGGAGCCTCGCCAGCTATACAAAATGCAATGAAAACAAAAACGTTATTGATTTCAACAACACCACAAACACGAAGTAGTGGAATACAAGTAAAATTGAAATATGAATAGTAAAAATGAAGGCTCTACAAATAAGGAAATACAATTTGTAGATATAGAGCATGCTAAAGTTACTGTTGAAGATGTTTAAGGCAGAAGGACTAGGCTCAGTTCACAACTTTAATTTGCCCATACATGGACATATCATTACCATATACATGTAAGTACGGTATACACTAACAACTGATATACAAGCAAATCACATCATTGTTAAAGAATAGCGACGACCGCTGTACGCCCATAAAAAAACATCACGAAGCTGGATTTGAAATTCTGGCCGACGCGTGGTCATAATGTTGGATCCGGTACGAATTTAGAGTCTGTATTTGTAGGATCAATGATAAATGAACTGATTAACTTACCACATGGGTCTCTAGCGACAAATGATTGCGACGCCTTACTTGGGTCACTCTCAAGTCCGGCCTTATTGACAGCGCGTACTCTAAACACGTATTCCCTGTTCTGTTCTAGGTCCGTAATCTTCATGGACACTCCTTTGGTTGTTTGTCTTTCAGTCCATTCCAGTGTGTCTCGCATACGTCTTTCAATCACGTAGAAATCGATTGGCGATCCTCCGTCGGATAATGGCATGGTCCAATTAAGAACAACCGACGTAGCTGTGACTTCACTGATGGATGGGCATCCCGGAGGAGATGGTCTCACTAAAATAAAGGAAATGTTATATAATTAAATTGTATCAGTATTTTATGAATGGCTTGGGTATGTTATGGTAAAGAATTGGACAGAGCGAGAAATATTATGTTAAACACTACTCGACAGTGCCATTGAGGATTAAGATTTAGCTTTATTTATTTATTCATCTTTCTTTCTTCAATACACATAACATAATGTAGCAAAATAAAATGAGATAATTGTTGTAGTAATATATAAACAATATATAAATTAGAGATGAAAGGTTCCCACTGAAACCCAAATAGGCTTGTTAAAGGTGTGGAAACCACAATAATAGTCATAATATAATTCAAATTGATAAGTAGTGGTAAACGAAATATATATAAATATAAAAGAATACTTGTAATAGACGTTACATAAAATGTTTAAATTTAAATGTAGCCAGAGATTAACATTTCTTTCATACTTTTCTTGAACTTATAAATAGAAGATGAATCTTGTAGGGAATTTCATAACTTAGGGCCAATAAAAGAAATACAAAAACTTAGTCTTAGTTTAAGAATTTTACATAATAACTATGACTATAGTATAATTATTATTATTATTATTAAATTTGTATTAACACATCAGTAATATGTGTTTGTTTTATCATCAGCAATAATTGAAAATACAAAGAAAACTTACAAGAGGGGTCTTTGGCAAATCTGGGAGGCATTGTGGTTTCACTTGGTTTTCCGGTACCCTCCTTGTTTACTGCCGATACTCGGAATTCGTACTCGTGGTTTGTGTCGAGGTTCTTGACAGTGTATGACGTCAGAAGCACTGGCTCTATATTAACCTTCAGCCAGTGAATGCCTGATGTATCTCGCTTCTCGACAATGTAGCCTAGTAATGGAAGACCGCCATCGTATCGAGGAGCTGACCATGTTAGCGTCATACTCGTGCTGGTTATATTGTGGACTTCTGGTCTGCCAGGAGCACTGGGTATGGCTAAAAGAAACAAGAGTAGTGATGTTACTCGGAGAAATGCAGACAATAATAAAAATCCGCATTAAATTATTAAAGTATTTTAACTACAGAAATCGTTCCAAAAAAAGTCACTGTTGGATCCTTGGACTTCGGAAAATCTGGTCTCAAAGTAAAACAATTTTAAATTATACTTTCTATCTTTCTGGTCACAAAAACGTGGAAGGACTTTACAATTATTATAATTAACTTCTAATTGCAAGAAGACCTTTAGTTAGACATTACGAGTTAAGGTCGTTTCAGACCGGACCCGATTTCGTTAAGCAATCACTAACATTCCAAACAAATAACAATGGATCAATGAAAGATAATAATTATAAAACTTTTCTTCTCGACTGACTCTGATCGAGTAGAGCTGGCTACGTATTAACGATTATAGGGTTATCCCCGGTATGCTCTTATGTTTCTTTGTAGTTTTAAATCATTTTATGTACTGTATATATTGTTGTGTACTTGTTTTAAAGAGCATATTGAATAAATCAAATCAAATCAAAAATCCGAGTCGCATCATCAGGCTTAGATCAGAGTAAGTTCAGAAGAAAAGTTTTATAATTATTATCTTTTATCACATTTCTGAATGATTTTAATATTTATAATTATATTGGATCAATGGTCAGGAATAGAGCAGTTTACTGTAAATGTTCACCAAATATTGTTTTGGATCTGCCATGACGGCACCTTTATGCAATGCTAGCTTCTACACACTTACTATGAGGTCTGACGCAAGTGACGGTCTTGTCTCCAAACAGTGCCGGCCCTAAGCCATTTTGATTTTCTGCACAGACTTTGAACTCGTATTCGACTCCTTCTTGGAGACCTGTCACCGTGTATGAGGTGTTTGTACAGTAACTGGTGACTGTAATCCACATCTTACGACCAACCTCACGTTTCTCAATTGTATAGCATTCGATCTTACAACAGCCATCGTCCAGTGGTCGTTTCCACGACAGTCCAGCAGAAAACTGTCCAACATCCGAAACATTCAATGGTCCTTCGGGTGCTCCTGGAACATCTGTTGTAAAAGACGAAAATATTTAATGAGACATTTTAGCAAAATTATTTGTAACTGTTTGTATAGCTGTAGGACAAAAACAAGCGTTTATGGAGTATGTACTATAATGTTGTACTGTTAATATAACCCAACAACTTAAAGCAAATAGAACAAAAATCATTTCAAGGTGAATTAGATTTTCAGGCGCGGATCCAAGGGTAGGGAGGAGGAGGCACCCGACCCAGGAACCACCACCTTTTGCTTGGGGTATTATTATTTGAACCTAAAAAAACATTGATTGCAATTAATTATCCGGGAGCATGGCCTTTCCAATACTGGATCCGCCCATCAATTAACTTTGCTATAACAATGAAATGTCCTTTAGAAATTGTACAACGAACTATTTTTCATATTTCGTAATTTTGCTCTTATTAAATTTACATACATGCGTTCATTTTATTGGAATATACTTGATCGCTGTACATAAGAACGGTCAAAACAATGTATGTTTCTTTTAATACACTTAGATGTTTTCATTGCTGGACATTCTATGCCAGGGTTATTGAAACTTTTTCAATTCTGGTATCTATCTTATTTGGTATTAACTTACCAAGTACAAGTACAGTAATATTGCCTGTTTTCTTTCCTGCACTGTTCGATACAGACACTGTGTATACCCCAGCATCTGATCTCTTGACGCTACGAATGGTCAGTTGAGTCCTGGTTTCAGTGCTGTCAATCTTAGTTGTAGCATCATCTTTAATGGCCTTGTCATGGCGATGCCAGGAAGCCACTGGTGTTGGGCAGCCAGTCACTGGTACATTCAATCGTAAGACACCACCGTTACGAACAGTCACGACATCTTTGTAACCTCCAAGATCAATTTCAGGAGCAGCTGCAACAACCAACAGAATAATTTATTATTCACAGAAATTTGTAAATGTTTAGCATAAATTTTTAACATGAATATTTTCTTTCATTTCTGCAAAGGCTATTTCGGTGTTTTTCGGGGATAGGAGATTTTCGTGTTGTGAGCGTGAATATGGACAATATCTCCATATAGTTGAGAATTTAGATTACTGGGATACTATTACTGTAATGCTTAAAGGTCAGCCACTATTCATCATTCAAGAACTTATGACCAGGCACAAACCATTAAAATAGTAGGTAGTTGATAAATACCTGAAACCATGAGGTTAGCTTCTGTTTTTCTGTCGTGACATACACAGCTGTATTTCTTAATATCGTGTGGACCTGCCTTGAAGATGGTCAGCGCTCTACGTTGTCCTTCTCTGGCAATGTTGATGTTGTCACCAGAGAAGACTTGAATTCCATCTCTGTACCAAGTGACTTCAGCTTTATCGTTGGAAATCCTGCACTCAAATGTTACCGTTGCACCAACCTTGGCTGAAATATCCTTTAGTGGCTCCAAGAATTCAGCGGTTTCTAAGAATTAAAAATATTTAAAATGGTAACAATTTCTGTCAGTATATTTTATTTACTTAACATGACCATACTTATGTATATTTAAATTAATTTCAATGATGTAAGAGCTAAAAAATATGGTTTCCTTTTGATTTGGTTATATATTTATTTTACATGCATCCACGCAATAGGTCAACCTCGTATTTTTTGGTCACTCGCTCCGCCTCCATCACGGTTAATGGTTTCAGATTTATCATTAGGCTTTCAGTGATGTCTGTCGAGTAGCAAGACATTTTAGTATGTTTCTTGTACGTATATGTTAACAGCCTCGAAGTTTGTGCTAAATGGTGAATATAGGAAACGGAATGTTCAATTTATTTAAAATAATAGGTTCCTTGTATTATCAAACATCCAATAAACGACCTACATACCAATGGGTTTCTTTATCAACACAGGGTCAGATGCTCTGCTTGGCTTACTAGTTCCGGCTTCGTTTTGTGCGCTTACGCGGAATTCAATCTCCCGTCCCTTCTTCAGACCAGTGATCGTTGTATGACATTCTGGAACCAGCTTCCTCGTTGCGCGCATCCATCTCTGACCGCGAGTTTCCTTCATCTCGACAATGTAATTTGTAATTTCAGCACCGCCATCATTACGTGGAGGGCGCCATGACATCGTAACGGATTCGTCGTCAATCTCTGAGAGTTCTGGGATTCCTGGCGGATCTGGTACATCTGAATAATAAATAAAAACATTGATTTTCTCCAAAGCATTAAAACTACATAAATATGTATAGTGACAAACTGACATAAAGTAAAACACGTCATAACTGTTAAATATAGAATTACCGGTAGACATGGATTATACAATATAAAAGCATAAACAAATGTAATATAGTAAATAGTTATCTATCCATTGTGATGGAACACTGTTGTACAACATTTATTTATTTATTTCTAAATGCTTAATAAAATGCATCATTCGGTTGTTATTTAAAGAAGTGAAAGAAATAAGAGTGTATGGAATTTCCAAATAAGAGAAAAAATAGAGAGCTTCATTTCAAGGTGAATCAATCTAAAAACCGATTGTGGTCTACTTGACCCATCTTCCTTTTTAAAATTTCCCCATATTACTTATTTATTTATATATGTCTATGTCTGTTTTCTTTTAGATGATGTCTGTATCTACAATTATTGTTTGTGTAACCGACCTTAAGTTTTTAAAGGAAAATGAATTGATTTGATTTGACTGATTGCACTTTTCATATCATTGAAAAGTATTACTACAGCAATATGTTTGACTTACCATATGGACTCTTGACCAAAATGGCACGATCAGATTCCAATGGTTCGCTCTGTCCATGTTTATTCTGTGCTCTAATTCTGAAATTGAACCTATGGCCCTCTTGTAGATTGGTTACGCTGTATCTTAAACCAGTCACAGATGACGACACTCTTGACCAAGTTAGTCTATCGGCTTCACATTTTTCAATTATGTAATTCGTGATTTCACTTCCGCCATCGTCTAGTGGAGGGTTCCATGAAAGTAACACGGAATCTCGAGTTGTAGGCGATATACCAAATGGACCTTCTGGTTTTCCTGGTTTATCTGAAAAAAATATAAATATGCCATGGGCGTAAACAAGAAATCTGCGTAGGGGAAGGGGTAGTACGAGTGTGAGAAGGGGAGATTAACAGCTTATTAGTCAAAATTATCTGAGCAAGTATTCTCGCATCTGATTTGGAAGCAAAAAAAGTTACTTCCTCTAAGCGTCATATTCATGTTTACTTAGTATATTACGTTTATGCCTCTGAGGGATGGAAAATAACGCAATATGTAAAAACACGCAGCATGAATTGAAAGTACCTCGTGCACACAAAATAGGTTCTGTAGTATGTACAAAAAGTATCTGCTTACCTAAGACAGAAACCTTGATGGTAGCGGAATCTACTCCTGCCTTGTTTTCTACAGTTATCCTGTAATCTCCACGGTCACAGCGAACACAATTCTTCACCGTCAGGACTGTTCCGTAAGAGGTAGTCGAGGCACGGATTCTGAGGTCTTCAACAACCGGTACAGTATCTTTAAACCAGGATGCAGTGGGTGTTGGTGTCCCTCTACAAGCGACGTCAAGATGGAAGACTGATCCTGCACGTGCGACAATGTCTTTACATCGGCCAAGATCTAGTTTAGGTGCAGCTGAAGATAGAAACAGCGATAGCGTAAAAAAACCCATTACGAAAACATACAACGCACACAAATGCGAAACAATGTTTGAACAAGAAACAATGTTTCAATGAATTATATCTTTTCAATGACAGGCTTTTTGTTTTACAAAATTCAACAGCTTTTGTTCAACCAAAATTCTCACAACGGTCAAGTTAACAATTACATGTTCTGCCTTATTAGTGGCGCTTTAATAATGGTGTTATGAAATAAGTATTTCACATGTTGGTGTTTTACAATAACAATGACAAAAACAGCAACAACAACAGCAAAGAACAACAACAGCAGCAACAACAACAACAACAACAACAATAACAATGATAATAATAATGTGACCTACCTGCTGGCCGTTCAATCATAACTGGATTTGAGGCGTCGCTTGGCTCTCCCATTCCAGCTTTGTTGACGGCAATCACACGGAACTCATATTTCGTGTTTGTAATCAAACGAGTTACTCTGCAGGTAGTTTCACTAATATGGGGTATCGCAGCCTTAGCCCAGGTCTGCATTGACGGATTCTTCTTTTCAACAATATAACCAGTTATAGGAGTTCCACCATCGCTTCTTGGAGGGGTCCAGGTCAGTGTTGCAGAATCTTCTTGAATTTCGCTGACAACTGGAGTACCTGATTTTCCAGGAACACCTTTAAGAGAATATTATATTAACATTATACATGTTATTTACAGTAAATTAAATTACATCATATTTGCTTTCATCTGTGTTATGTTATGGCACAATGTCTGTGATGCATTTCCTATCTCGTTTTATTTGTTGTCTTATCAATACCTACCATACCATAGAAGTATGGAGGGCACGTTAGACAGCTGTGTATACTGGTGATTGTTCTGCGATTAACAGATACGAGTAAGTATTATTATTGTGAAATTATTGGATTATTATTATAACTGCTAAATACAAATAAAATTCTTACTGTAATCTCCTTTCGGAATTACTTTGTCGCCTTCCAGTGGTTCACTAACTCCGTACTTGTTTTCTGCTCTTACTCTAAACTGGTATTCATGACCTTCAATAAGCTTGGGAATCGTTGTCTTCAGTTCATTCAATGATGTCGAAACTTTGCTCCACATCTTCAAAGATGAATCTCGTTTCTCTAACAGGTAGCATATGATCGGACTACCGCCATCATCCTCTGGAGGACTCCAGGACAACGTCACGCTTTCACTGTCCAGCTTGACAACTTCTAGTGGTCCTTGAGGTGGTTGAGGCCTATCGACAACTCTTACAACTAATGATGCCGTGTCTTGTCCAGCTTTGTTGGTAGCAGTGACCTTATAGGTACCGCTATCGGCACGCTCAGCTTTTCGGACTACCACAATAGCACTGTAATCCGATTGCTCTACACTCACTCTGGTTGATTCTGTAATCAGGTTTTCATCCTTTTCCCATTTCATAACTGGTTTCGGTGTTCCTTCGTAGGGTATGTCAATTCGAAACATAATTCCAGCGCGCGTAATTATCTCTCTCTGGGCAGCTAAATCTAACTTGAATGTAGGTGCAACTAAAAAAAGGGACATTTAGTTTATTAGTACAGTATGAATTTGTTTTGGTTCTTTTGCGTCAAATCATGTCCAGGCGCTTGGGGGTTGCTTAATTTCCGCCTATTGAATAGTCCCAAGTAGACGTGACAAGTTCTCTATTTGAATTTGAAAAGCAAAAGCAGCTTTATGCCTAATTTTGCGACACAACTTTTCGCCTACTAGATGAAAAGTGCATGAAAAGTTATCTATGTTTGAATTGGACAACTAAGAAGGCAGCTTTTTGGCTCATTTTGCGGCCCTATTTTCGCCTATTGGATAGTCCAATCAGGTATCAAGCAATCTATATCAATTTGACAAGCAAACTACATGGTTTTTGCTGTATTTTCTATGTTTTTTGTTAGTTTTCTTTTTCTTGCCGATGGCTTCTCATAATTGGCGGTCCTTTTTAGATGCAACCCTCGACCTTTGGGGTTGCCACGGCGCCCCGTGAAACCCCATGAAACCACGACTGATTCACACATTCGCTTCGCTTTTTCGATAGGTAAGTCAGTTAATGGTAATTATTTGATAACCTTATTGATTTTAAATTTAACAGATAGGCTCTCAAAAATGCACAGTGGTTATCTTATTGGTTAGTTTAAAGCTTACCTCTATTATTATTATTTAGTGTATCACAACATCATAGCAAAATATTATAATGAATGTTTATGAGTTGAATGAACAGAATATTTTCATGAATGAAAAGATTGACTGTTTCATTCAACGAGGTGGAGCCGAGTTTAAATGAACTGTCAATATTTCTCCATTAAAAGAATACAAAATATTATTTGTTTTATAACACATCTACTGTCCTAAAGTTTATAGTAAATTTGTTTGATTTCTAAACACTAGACCTGCTAAGAAATGGAAACTGGGATAGTCTGTGAACGTTCCATTTAAAACGACTTATTTCCTATGGGTTTTGTATGAGTCTTATCAATTTTTGCTAAGAGCTTCTTTGTTATGTCGGTCGACAACTTCATTGATAGGTTAGTGTTTTAGTCACTCGTCTCTTCTTCTTCTTCATCTATTCCAAATTGACGACGGCAACTGAACAAATAAGATTGCTTAACATGATACTTACCTGGAGGATTCTCAGCCGCTACTGAATTGGAAGGCTCACTTGGTTCACTTTCTCCGGCTTTATTAACAGCTGTTACCCTGAACTCATATTCGGATCCTTTACTGAGACGGGACACTTTGAAGAATGTATTCTGAATTGGAGACAACGACGCTCTGGTCCATCGAGAGCTGGTTGTCTGTCGCATTTCGAGGTTGTAACTTTTAATTGGTGCGCCACCATCATTTAGTGGTGGGGACCAAGTTAATGCCATTGATTCAGCAGTTACATTGCTAATTTCAGGAGTTGATGGTGGATCTGGAACAACTATTAGATAAACAATAAAATCGTTATTGTAAATTTTATAACTCAACGTAACATTGGTTACGACTATAGTAATTGAAGTGTTAATTGTTAATATACAAATATATGTTGAATTGATAGTTGCTGGCTGAAACTATGGGCAGAGGTGGCTTTAAATAATACTATTCACTGACGGGTGCATTCCCGAAGTTAATAGTACTATTTGGAGGCACAGAGGCCCACAGTTTCAACCAGAAACTCGATCTTAGGCAACGTGTATTTGTTGTATATTTACATCAAACACCTTAAAGCACAAGCGCTAAAACTAGACCTAGATTTAGGCCTCCGATACCTTTCCCGTCACGCTCTGGGGAGGTACAATACAGCCCTACACTACTAGTCCCCGGCCTACTTCCTCAAATTCATTCCACAATCTCCACAAAATCCTCGGAATATGGACATACCATATTTTATTTGCTTTTGGGTGTTTCCTCGTCTACTGAATTGATAAATTCCTAACCTACACGCGCTTGTTGCTGTGTAAACATTCACTTACAACTGTCAGTGACGTCACTTTCCGAAATAGTATTTTACTATATCGCAAAAATACGTCATACAAGTGACTTCAGCATGCTGGAATAGTAGGAATATTTTAATCACGTGACGCTCTTTCAACCAATCAACACAAAATATATAACGACCTTTCAAAATGTTGGCAGATGTCTATCAATTTCTGATTTCCCAGAGTAAGATTAACACATTACTAAATTATACACTTTCCATTAACTTCAATAACTTTTACATTCTTAATGTAATATTAACAGGTTTGATAAATGAATAAACGCTTCATGAAATTATAATAATAGCATATAATTAGCGTACCGTAATTTCCACGAGGTCGTATACGATCTCCCTCCAGCGGCTCACTGTCTCCATGTTTGTTACGCGCCATAACCCTGAATTGATAACGTCTGTCTTCTGTTAAGCCTTTCACCCGATATGAAGGTTCCAGTATGAGTTCCTTGGTAACTGGATGGAATCTATGATGGCCTTCGTCACGTTTCTCCAATATGTAACTGGTAATTCGTTCTCCACCGTCATCTTTCGGAGGTTTCCATGTCACTGTGACACTACTTTCGTTCACATTGATGTATTCCAATGGACCCTCTGGTGGACTGGGAACGTTAAATACTTCAATATTGAAATCTGCTGAATCACTACCAAGATCATTGCTGATGCTAACATTGTACGCGCCAGTATCTGCTCGGTCAGAGTTTTTGATAGTAAAAACTGTAACGTTGCTAGATGACTCGATTTTGTAGCGAATGCTTGGGGTAATTTCAGCTCCATCTTTGCTCCATTTTACCTTTGGTGTTGGGTATCCACCAAATGGTACGTTTACGGTAATGGTAGTTCCAGAATTTGTTGAAATCGACTCGGGTTTAACGTCAATTTTCGGTTTAACTGAAAGCAAGAATAAGCCAAAAGTAGTTAGTTGTCAAATATGTTTGCACGGTCAAAGCATCTATTTGTTGATCAGTGGGTTTCCAATATGGTACAACATGCTATTTTGTCAATATATGATTGATAGCCTTTTGATTTACAATTTAACAAACATTTCGTCGATAATTTATATCGACCACCGCCTTGGTTATTGTAATCAATCTTATTGCAATGTTGTTGTTATACTTGCTACCGCTCAGGCAATTAAGTGAATAGTTTATTCTCAAAAGCATTATTATTTTATAAGTATAAATAAATTGTATCTAACCTGATGCCTCTTCGGCTTTCACTGCTTCCGTCGGTGGACTAAAGGGTCCCGCGCCGACTTTATTCTCAGAGGCAACACGGAATTCATATTGCGAACCTTTATTCAGTCTGCTAACCCGATACTTCAGCTCTTTTGGTTGAACATGGGCTACTTTGGTCCACATAGTATGGCCGATTTCTTTCTTCTCCACAAGGTAACCGGTAAGAGGAGTACCACCATCGCTTGATGGCGCCAGCCATAAAAGCATTACAGAGTCGCTTGTTATATCCGACACTTTCGGAACTTTCATAACACTTGGCTTGTCTGAAATATCAAATGTGATTGTATTAGATCAATATTATTCAATTAATGGAATTATCATCATCTGGACTAGTGTGTGTCAACCATCTCTATTCCGTGGTTACATAGACATAATGCTAGTGGTTTCCTCGTTGAGTCCGCAAACAGTCTCAACCTCATAACACCGTGACATTTGTACGACTTTTGTCCTGGAATGTCGCACAATGCGTGTCGTGCGCGATTTTGAGGGACGGGGGACGTAAACAACGCCCGAACAATACTTACACTATATGTTAGCAAGTAGTGTCATTGTGGGTAAATGCATATCAAGCTTCAAACACGGCTTCACGTTTCCTTGCAAAACACCTTGCCACGATACATTACTCGACAATGCGGGACAAAAGTCTTGCAAGTTTCAGGGTGGCATTACGCATCCACCCCTTGAATCCTCACCATTCTGACGCTCGTTTCCAAAAACCTTAATCATTGACATGCCGAAGTGTGTGGCATTGTGGGGACATAAATTGTCCAAGTGTCAGAGTGACTGTACTGAGTAATTGGTACATTCCATATCATAGTTCTGGAAAATGTCTACGTATTATTTTAATTTAACTAATGTAAAACATCCAATTAATGCAGCTGAATATCGATACAAATTATTAATAAACTGAATTGATTGGCAGATGAAACGCTAAAATTAAAATT
Organism: Nesometra sesokonis; assembly: GCA_025631205.1. NCBI lineage: Eukaryota > Metazoa > Echinodermata > Crinoidea > Comatulida > Antedonidae > Nesometra > Nesometra sesokonis. The sequence continues at coordinate 3,646 of JAOTQE010058384.1, read as the reverse complement.
AATTGAAACGGATGAAAGTTGATATATCAACTTACCATATTTACTCTTCAGAACAGCCGAATGTGTACCTTCAAGTGGTTCACTCTCTCCGATTTTGTTAACAGCAATAATTCTGAAGATGTATTCATTTCCCTCCAGTAGGTTCTGTACCCGATATGAGCACGTTGGTATTTTCAAAGGAACACGTGACCATGATGTTCTCTTACTGTCACGCTTCTCGATGATGTAGTGTGTGACGCGAGATCCTCCATCGTCTATTGGAGGGTTCCAGCTGACAGTGACCTCGGTGCTATTAATGTCCTTTAACTCTACGGGCCCTACAGGTCGACCTGGCTTGTCTAGCACTTGAACTTTGATGGTAGCAGAAGCTTTGCCGCAATTATTGACGACTGACAATTCATAAGTACCTTCATCAGCTTTTACGCAATTCTTCGCGGTTACTACAGTACTTCTTTCAGTTGTGTCAATTTTGACTCTTGTTGTTGTTTCGAAAGGTACACCGTCTTTGCTCCATGTCACAGTCGGTGATGGGTAGGCCTTCCATGAAATATCAATATGGAAAGTCGTTCCTACCTTCGCAATTAGGATATCACGATACTTGTTCAGATCTAACTGAGGCGCAACTACAAAAAAATAAACATAGATACACTTTTAATTATAGCAAACTGCAGTTATATCCCCTACACAAAATTACAGTAAGTAAATTTAAACAATTGGCTAATGCCTTCCGGACGGTATTTGCTATACATAATTCATTATTTAATTTAGAATCAAGGAACATTCTTTACTGTAATATAGAACTCACTTGCCAATCTGCATACTGGTGTAGATTGACTGGGTCTTCCAACACCTTCTTTATTTTCTGCAGACACACGGAATTGATATTCGGAGTTTTGGTCTAAGTCGGTGACATTGTAAGAACACTCAGTCACTGGTGATATATTGACCTTTGTATATCGTGAACTGAACTTCTCCGCTTTCTCGACAACGTAGTTAATTATCGGGCTACCACCATCAGAAGATGGGGCTGTCCATGCTAACGATATGCTGGTTTCGGTCACCGACGTTATTTCGGGCGTTCCGGGTTGTCCTGGCAAGTCTGTAAATTTAAAAGTAAGATATTGCATTTTTCCAGAACAGTAACTAATATTTTACTTTAGGATCAATAGTGGTTATCGGTTTATAATTGGTCTGTATTAAACACAATTAATACAGTTATTGGTTTTCTAAAATACTTCAAAGATGAATAACTACACCCTACTCCGCCTAATTTGTTGACTATCAATTATAAGTGAATTATTTATTAATCTAGGTTTTATACGTGACAGAGCCAAGCCAAATGAGGGATAAGTTGTAAAGCTAGTTTCCTACAATATCATATTGGTTATCCTTTTTATTTCAAAAACATACAGGTAACATTAAACTTATATGATCTATTTTTTTATTTACAATTTAAAATTACCCTGCTTAGTCGCACTATACTGATGAACAATTTTGCATTTTTCTTAACACATACATACTATTGGACATTTTATTGTTCAAAGCTTCGCAAAGAAACATCGTATAAAACTGATTTTTTTGCATGGTAACGATAATAATGTGTAGTTTTATACTTTATAAATTTGAAACCTATGCTTAAGAAGAAGAAAAAAATAATTTTAATTTGATAATTTGATTTGAAAGAAGTTAGTGAGAATACAGTAATTGTAACTGTAAGTCTATATGAAAAATAAACAAGTATAAAAGAAACTGTGCTTTTCTAAACGTAAATAAAATAACGTAATACAACATGATAAATAGGGAAAATGCAACACTTACCAAATGGTGATTTGGCCGTGGCTCTTTCTGACGGTTCACTTGGAGGGCCAGTACCTGCTTTGTTCTCTGCAGTTACACGGAATTCATACTGACCACCTGTTTTGAGATCAGTGGCAATACACCAGGTGTCCAAGACTGACGCTACTTTAGTCCACTTCATGGAATATCCTTCGCAGCGTTCTATGATGTAGCCTGAAATACGTGCACCTCCGTCGCTTTTTGGTGGAGACCAAGACAACGACATTGTCTTTTCAGTTATGTCGTCAAGTACTGGTGCAGACGGTGGTCCAGGTGGATCTTCAAAAGACAGAATTTTTAAAATTTACCTATTGTAACTAAAAAGCTACGTTTTTAATGGTTGATTTGAAGTAGTATATTTGTAAATTTACATATGAATAGTACGAAAATAATGTAAGATAACCTTACAATGACGACGGTCAAATTATGGTCCATGCTGAACATAAAGTGATAGTTGGAAATGCTATCAAGTTTTTAATCAGAAAGTTAGAATATACAAGGTGTATAATTATGTTAATTTCACATATCATAAAAATATATAACCCTCAAGAAAAATTAGTTCTTTGATTTTGAAAGATTCTCATGGCAGACTTAACAAACCTAAAAAAAGGTTCGAAAGACACATTCACAAATGGAAATAGGTTCTAAATCCCATTAACAAACCTATACAAATCTGTATTTTCAGCTTGTAAAAGTTCTAATAAAAGGTTCCATCATGCAACAAAGACATAATTTTAAACCATCTTTAAAAAAATGTCTTATTTTCATCACACAACTAACCGTATGGTAGCTTTGGTGTGGCTGATTTGGATGGATCGCTAGCCGGGCCCAGCCCAGCCTTATTCTCAGCCAGTACTCGGAACTGATACTCTAAGCCTGTGGTAAGCTTCTCGGCTGTTAACAAAGTCTTCGGTACTGGAACCTGGTTAACTGACGACCAACGTGTAGAATGTTTGTCTTTCTTCTGCACAATATATCCAGTAATTGGGGAGCCTCCATCTGAAGAGGGTGGTTTCCATGATAACGAAACCGTTGTTTCAGTTACGGATGATACTTCGGGTCGTTCTGGTGAACCTGGAACATCTGTAGAAAGAATAGATAATCATTATTTATACAAAATTAAGTTATATACAATATTAGTATGTGGTTTTCAATAACATTATCACGTCCATTGACAACAAACGAATTATATTACAATTCAGGCAGCTTTTGAATGTTTGGTGTGTGATGTATTACTGGTTGTATAATTCTAAAGTTCATTTAAGTTATCTATTTTTTGACAACACTGATATGCCTATAATAAATCATTCAGTGCTAAATATTCAGATCACCTTGCTCTTAACTTGCAAAAAATTAATGTGTCCGATCATGACTTTGCTTATTCAGACGAGGCTCAAATGTATGTAAATACTGTATGTGATGACCTGGTGGATGCCATACACATGTCTGTAAAATCATGTAATGATAGTAATAATAATAATAAAAATAAAAATAATAATTCCAAACGTTATACGAAGAAAACACATTGGTGGAACAATAACTGTACAATTGCTAGGGATAGGCAACGTTTTTGGTACCGTATCTGGAGCCAGTGTGATAAACCACGTTTTGGATATGTTTACATTGTTATAAGCATGCCAAAAGGTTTATAGAAGTTGCTGCAGAAATGCAAAAAAGCAGAGCATTTCGTTGACAAAAAGTGTAATAGTATGAAAGGAACTGTTTCTAGTTCAGTGTATTTTACAAATCACAACGTACAAAAATATATAAACATGTTAAACAATAACTCTGCTCCTGGACCGGATGGTAT
>JAOTQE010058373.1:2041-19235 GCA_025631205.1 Nesometra sesokonis | reverse complement strand
CCGAGATTGAGTAACCTGATTGAGGAGGCTTCACGTCATCTTCCGTGTGGTGCTGCCAGCAGTTTTTGAGAAATTACATTGAAACACCTATTTCAGTTGGTGGAAGTAACTTAAGAACTTCAGATTGTTACAAAGTAAACGACTTACCTCTTTCCTTTTCATTAAAGAGAGATGTTTTAGCTGAAATGAATCAATACGATCCAAGTAATGCTTTCGTAAGTTCAGGAATTGACCTTGATTCAGTTAGAATCGGTTTAAGTTTAAACAGTGGATACGAAGTGAGTCCAATTGGAAAAAGTACATACCAAAATGTTGCAGTTAAAGCTCGAAGTGAGCTAAGACAAAGACAAGGGGGAGGAGCAGACAATGGTAGAGGAGCTACCGGTCCGGCTGGATCAGGAGGACAACCTGGTGGTGGAGATGGTTCTGGAGGAGGTGCAGACCATTAAATTATTTACCACCTCATACAAATTAGTGCCTGTCCGAAATCCTCTAAATTTTGAAACAAAGCGACCTTTGATTACCGAATGCACTGTTCATAAATTAATCAGGCTGGATGTAAAGGTTGTTTTTTAAACATGCTGTTTGCTTTTTGTGCACAACCGGTTTTTCTCGAATAAGCAATATCCTCAAAAAAACGGGGTCTTGAATCTTGAATCCATTCAAAAGAAAGACCTAACCCAGTTTTGGTTTCCCTGGTTTATGCGTCAAGAAGAAAGACCCCGTTTTTTATGGACAAAATTGGCACCGATAAAACCGGTACCACCAATCACCAGGAGAGATTTCATGGAAGATTCCAGAAGAGAGATTTAAAAAAATAGAAAAAGAAAGGCCGACCTTTGATGTGCGAACAACGGCTCTCAAGATGGCTGATTTTTTTGATGAGCAACCTATTCATCAAGTAACTGTCGAATCATTTTCTGGTACGGCATACCATGCTCTTCAGCAACTGACTTGAAATACTCAATACTGTCAGTGCTCAGAGTTATCGTGATCTTGGTACTGTTATTCTTGATTTTAAGTTCACCGGCAAAACAAGTGCCAGGTCTTGAATCTTGCACTTCCTCCCTACATCTTCGCTCCATCAACCACCCGGAGAAAGAAGCACTCCTCTCCTGCAGGCGGCTTTTCTAAAACTCTTCAAGTAACTCATTCAAACGTGCTGGTATGTCCATACTGCTGTGCAAAATAGACAGGACGTATAACACTTCGGATTGTGAGTCATCAGCGGATTTTACAAATACACAGTGCTTCTTGTAACGCAAAAAACTGACTCCACTGATGATGCTCTCCGGCAGTACTTTCAGTAAAGCGTGGTTTCTGGCGACTTTGGTTAAATATTGGTGCAGTCCATCAATGTAAAGATCAGCCTGCTTTTGTCCCCAGTGTTCGTACGTATACAGCCAGATCTCTTCCTGCTGAGCGATGGCTACCGGGTGAAAACGGTAGAGTTCGCTCACTCATCACCTCCGGAATTACTCAGCCTCTTTCTGGCTCTTGCCTTGATGTCATCAGCGTTAAGTGATTGAAACTCGTCTTCCGGTGTATTAAGCATGGGTTCCAGGTGCTCTTTTAACCATTTGCCAGATTGCTCTTGTTGACGCTTATCGTTGCGAATCAGGTCCCTCAGATAGTCGCTGGCGCTAGAGTATTCACCGTGTTTAACCTGCTGGGCAACCCAGTCCCTGAGCTGGTCGGGTAGTGAAATATTGAGTGTGGCCATATATAGTCTCCTTTATCATATTATGGCTATATATTAGCAGATATTGGCAAAAATTGGCATTTTGCCAGGAGAGAGCCTACACGCCACTTTTTACCATCCCCATCAACCGCCCAAAAAACGATACATTCCTGGCCTTCTCCACCGCCTCATCCGCAGGTGGTTCCTCCATCATTTCTAACAGCTTCTGCCGAAAGGTAGCCACATCTTCAGTTTCCTCCAAATAGTTCCACGTTTGGGGTCGCGCACGTTCGGGGTCGCGCGCGAAAACCAGGAAAACCAGTATCAGGTCTTTCATTGTGCATAAATGCAAGCTCAAAACAGACTCAAGGCCACTTCAGGCTTCTTCCCTTTCACCATGGGCAGCCTCTTTATACCCATACCGGTTATGCAATTTATAGAAAGCGGCATACAACTTTGAGCGCACCGTACCTGTCGGAATTTGCTTCACTATCCGCCAGAACCGGGACAGAACAACCTCCTTGGCATTATTGGGAAACATCATGGGAGCCCCGGCAGTAATCTGCAGGCTGTCACCATAGGACAAAATGCGGGTAAACATCATAAAACTGGTGGCACCCGGTGAAGCACTGATGGCTCGGTCGGTGATGGACAGCTCATCACCGGTTAACAGATCCTGCATCTGCACTGTGCCTGTGTCAGGCTCCCTGCCAATGATTTGAAAGAATGAACATCTTGATGATAACAGCCCATGGAGAATCCGTTCTTCGGTCGAGCTGATGGTGTCGCTGTGTGTACGCAGATAACGCTTTACTGCGTTCTCGCCGCTCCTGTCCACATAATCGTTAATGCAAAAGTCCGTGTATTGATCAAACTGCTCATCGGATGCAAACATCATTTTGTTGTTTTTCATCGCCCCCAGGTGGCGGGCGGCAATGGTATATTCATCTTTCGTGAGCTCCTTAAACAGCTTACTGTTCAGGTCTTTGCCAACGGCACGAAGTTCATCGTATTCAGGGTGGATATTGTGCATAGGTTTCTACTATTGAATGAATTGTATGGATTAACAAACATCCAGAATAAGGATGTAAATTCCCTGTGGTCATCAAAGCCTGAGATTAAGAAAACGCTTATCAGCCACCCAAGCATCAGGAACAAGAGCCAGCCAGGCATCCTTGTTCTCGTTAATGATGTAATTAAGTTCTGCTATAAAGTAATTGATGAATAAGTCAATATTTGTTGTCACTGCCACAAGGGCAGGGTTCATTCCGACCGATTTTCATGATCACCTCAACGATCAAATACTGCTTTGATACGCAGCATACACACCAAGATAGCTCGGTATTCCCAGCCCATGGGCGACAATATCACCAGAACTGAAGGTTCGCTAGCCTGTTATTTTCTGGCAGACTTCAATCAGTACAAGCAAAGACCAGCAAAGCCAATGGTTTCCTTCAATTATTTGCATTTTCAAAAAACGGTGTCTTCCTACATAAATAAGCCCCTCCCAAACAGCAGCTCCTGATCCGGGCTCAAAGCCCGATCAGCCATCCATCCCTTGACCCCGAACCAAAAAACACGCATAACGCTCACCCATTGGCAGTCAAGTGCATGGCGAAGATTTACGAGGGGAGCATCAAGATGAAACCATTAACCCGGCAAGACGTGGATGACATTGTGCAGTGGGGAAGAACGCTATCCGATGAGCAGGGCACTCGGCTGCTGGATCATTTTGAAAACCACCAGAGTCAGCTGTATAACGCCATCTACGGCGAGTTGTCAGACGTCATTGCGGAAGACAGTGTCGATATGGCCAACCTGTTTCTGGATCTCTGTTTCGATATTGTTCTGGTTTATCACCGGATCTTGGGAGATGCCCCTAAGGAGCCGGAAGACAGCCGGTGGCTGGAGTCTAAAATGGCATTGCTGGATGCCGAGTTCAAGTCGCTCAGCCCGGAAAGCCCCATGGCATCAAAACTGTCCTCAACGCTGAACGATCGGTTTGTCCAGCGCTGTATAGATTCCGGCACCCCGGTGGCCCTGCTGAATTACCTGGATGATCAGGTGCTTCACTATGCCAGCTTCAATTCGGCACGGGTACCCGCTATCGCGCTGACCAATAACCTGCTCTTTGTGGTGGTTCGTCTGATGGACAGTATCTATGAATACCAGCCGGAACCCCTCAGCCACTAACCGGAGGACATGATCTTGTCGCTGCCATACACCAACCGGGCCGGAAAAACGTATTTCCTCTATCAGGGTGTTACCCGTACCGGCAAGCCCCGCTACTATTTTTTGGGCCGGGAGAAGACCGGGGCAGAGCAAATTACCAGGATCCCTGAGGGTTATGAAATCTACGAGCGGCCTGAGAACGGCCAGGTATTTTTGAGAAAAATAACGCCAAGATTACTGACAGAAGCCGAGCAACATTGCATAGCTTCAGCACTGGCCGCCCTGAAAGAACCTTTCCGTTACCTGATGGATTGCCAGAAGCAGTATGTGACCATTTTTGAATCCTCTGCCAGAGATACGGAAAGTGAGATGAGGAAGGCCGGATGGCACTGGAATTTAAAGCCGGATTACATGGAGAAAATGGTCGGACTGAGTGATTTTATACCGGTCCTGCGTTTTGAGCTGGTTGATCGGGAGAAGCGGAAATTTCACCCACAACGCTTCTGTTTTCTGGGCCGCATTGATGACTGGATATCGTTGAAAGGCTCTGGGGATTTGAGCACACTGGCTAACCAATACATCCCTTTGCTGGGTACCGATGCTTTTTATGAAGTGTCGTGGTGATCAATTGCACACAGCTACCTTCTGGAAACCGGCTCACCAACCTGAATCGGCGGAACAACCCGGATGTCCGCCGATGCTGCCAAACGTTTTCAGCAGCCCTTTCGGGATAACCTTTAGAAAGGTTAATTGGTCGCCTGTTCTTTCAGGCTATTCGTCGAAATAGTGGCGGTATAGCCCTTCAATAATATCGCGCTGGTCGTTTCGGCTCACCGTGTCCAGCGTGGCAATAAATTTTTTAAGTATGCGGAAGATACGCTGCTGTCTTTCTTGCTCTGTAACTGAATTTTTTTCATCCATGCTATTAATCCCTGATCTAAAGATAAAACGGTTGTGATTGTCCTCCCTTGTAAAAACGACGGCTCGATCTGAGCCTGAACTGGCGGTGAAGACGCAGTAAAATACCTACTGCAGAATGGTTGATGGTTTTTCGCTGACAAACACACTGCCTTCCTCCCAAAGGCGATGACTCTCAATCACATTCACCAGAACGGCAACGCCGGTGCGGTGCAGTTCGGTAATCAACGCGGGTTTGCTGTTGACATTGAACTTTCTTTTTACGTTGTTGATCAGATTGTAAACGGTGGCCTCTCCCCGGTTAATGAGTCGGGCGATGGTCTTGACGCAATAACCATAGAGCAGGTGTCTGAGTGCCATAATCTCATCCCAGTCCAGACATGAGCCAATCTGGGCAACATAGACCGACCGTTGCTGGCAGAACTGATTGATCAGCGGCGACTCAAGCGACTCGGTTACCATCAGTGAGCCGGTGAGTGTCTGTGCTTTATGGAGATTCAGGTTTTTCACCACAATCACCTCCAGCCAGCCCGGTACCGACTTGATCCACTCCTTCTCTTTGATGCACTGGATACCGGACAACACCAGTCTGTCGGACTGATGACAGGTGTTGCCATGGTACTGCCAGATAAACTGATCGTCGGTTCGCCCTATGCAATCTTGTGGTGAATCTTGCCCGGCCGCTTCAGCAAATCCTTCAGAAACACACAGGTATTTGCCGTTCCGATCTTTTTCGAACCACACCCCTTCTTTTATGAAATTTCCATGGAAATTCTCGTTCATTTTTGGTCACTCCACACATCGACCTATAGCTGGATAATTTCAAAAACGAACAGGAATTGCTACGATTTTATTAGATATTTTCAAAGAATTTCAGATAGTTATAGGAAATTTCAGATTAGTTAGAGAAACCTCTAATCCGTTTGTAGAAACCTCTGGTTTTGGCGTAGAAATCTATAACCATCCGGTAATTTTGTTCAGCCTGGTTTTTGTCATTGTGAAACTGTCGTTTTCTATTGATAATCCAGAAAAACCAGGAAAAAGGCAGGTTGTATGAAGCACATCATCATCACCGGGGCAAATCGTGGTATCGGTCTGGGCCTGACCCGGCATTATCTTGAGCAGGGTGACCGGGTGTTTGCCACCTGTCGTGCGCCAGATCAGGCGGTTGCACTCACGGCCTTACAGAATGATTATCCCGATAACCTGAGCCTCTTCCCGCTGGATGTCACCTGTGATGCCATGATTCGGGAGTTCGCCCGGTCTATGGATGGTACCCCGGTGGATCTGCTGATCAACAACGCCGGAATATACGGCACCAAGAGTGCACGCGGCGCAGCGATGGAGGAATTTTACGGTCCGGATATGAACGACCTGGAGCCGGAAGAATGGCTTAAGGTGATGCACGTCAACGCCATTGCCCCAATGATTCTGACCACAGCGCTACTGCCCTCGTTGCGACTTGCCGATCAGCCGGTGATCGGTTTTATCAGCACCATGATGGCTAGCCTGACCGATAAAATCTATGGAGGCTGCTACATGTACAGCTCATCCAAGACGGCCCTGAATATGGTGGGCAAGAGCCTGGCCAACGACCTGATACCGGAAGAGAAATTTACGGTGGTTCTGCTGCACCCCGGCTGGGTAAAAACCGATATGGGCGGCCCCAACGCCGAGACAACCCTTGATGAATCTGTGGCGGGTCTGGCCACCGTGCTTGCTAAGGTAACGTCGGCGGATACCGGTTCATTTATGAATTTTGATGGCAGTTATCGGGCGTGGTAACACAAGCTATTGATTAACCAGATTCAAAACCGGTGCCGGGTCTTTGCTTTTGAATGATGTCATGCGTTTTGACCGAATGGATAAAAAAGCAAGGGATGTGGCGCGGTTTGAGCGCCACATATTGACGGATGAGTTTTTTATCTCTTACAAGACACGGATCCGACTACGTATTTCCACACAGAGCATCTCAATTTCAGAAATCTTCACTGCATCAAAATAAAGGATGACATCATGAGATAGCTGGCTCGATTTAAGATCTGTTGTCATGACGCATGTTTTGCGTATCTTTCGCTTAAATGGACCATTCCGAATATGTAGAAAATGGCGTAGGGTTGAGCGCTGAAACCAGCTTGTCGTGAACTCTGAGCTTTAGCTTGCCCAAAGGAATGATAGTAAAAACCTTCCTCTAGCTATGAGTAGGCTCAAAGGCAATACGAGGGTGGTAAAGCCACTTTATCTTTTTCAATTTTTAGATAGTAAGGGTCGAATACCAAGGAAAAACGCCAATCCTGATACTTTATTTTGCCCCATGCAAATACTTATATCTTTCCTTAGTTATCAAGGGTTTTTGGCAATATCCACGATATAAAAACTCTGGCAGACTGCCAGCATTTTCAGCTGCCTAAGCTTGTCGGTGTATTAGTGATACAGATCCTGCAAAATAATAGTACAGCCATAACCTTGGTTTGTTCTGTTTCTCTTATAGCCATTTGTGCTGTCAGATTGGTACAGCAATGGCTGAAAAACCGTGCAGTAAAAAAATGTTTAGCAGGTTATAGACGTGAAATTGAATCTGCTGAAAATGCCGGTACCTTGGAATTGTCTGGGCCCTGGGGGCAACAGTGGGGACAGTTTCGCAACTCTCTAGTCGGTCTTGATGGTGATGACAACGGCAGAGTTTGGGCTACGCAGGACCCTTCAAATTTTTTTACTGTTCCAGGCATTCAGGCAGCTCTTGGACTAAATCTCAGGGCTATTGCCAGTTTTCCTGCAACCCTTACTGGTTTGGGAATAACCTGTACTTTTGCTGGATTGGTTATTGGTGTTACTGCCGCAGGTAATAACCTTGAGAGTGCTATGTCCAGTGAAAATCCAAATCTGCTGGGCATGATTGAACCACTTCTTAGTGGGGCAGGCGTTGCTTTTATTACATCATTGGTAGGGCTTGGGTTATCCATTTTCTACAGTAATGTCTCCAGTTTCTTTACCAACAAAATTCATGTTTTGGTAACTGGTTGGAATCAGGATTTACGATCAAGATGGCCGGTTGTTAATCAGTCATTTATTTATGCTCAAACTCAGTCACAACAATCGTCGCTGATGGATGAGCTGATTGATCTCACGGATAGTGGTCAGACTGCTCAGGTAGAGCTGCTAAGCGAAATGAAGAGGTCTATTGCTGATGATCTGGCAAAGGCAATGATCAGTGCGCTTGATCAGATTCGGGCAGACAGACGCCAATCAGATAACTCGATGGTGGAAGAGTTCAGTCGTTGCCTGAGTAACATGTCTGGGGAGTTTAATACCAGCATCAAATCCATGGTGGAGCAATTCCATAGCACAGTAAGAGATATGGCCGGTGAGGAAATAGATAGATTTGCCGGACAGCTGAAGGAACTCCACAGCGAATATGTCTCAGCTAATGAGCAGCTGGTTACCACCAATTCCGACATGCTCGGTAAAGTTTTAACCCATTCCAGCTGTACCCTGGAACAGACAAGAGAGATTACCAGTCAGTTATCGGAAAGCACTGCTGAAGTAGCCAAATATACGGATGACCTGTATACAAAGTTTACTCACCTGCAGAGAGATATGCAGCAGTGGGTATTTGATACGTTGGAAGATAGTCGCAATGTTATTCATTCTGATCTGGTGGCTGCTGGTTACTCACTGAAAAATAATGCCCTTGAAGCTGGTCAGTTATTAATTAGCGGTGCAGATAAAGCCAGCGAACAACTTGATACTGCAGGTGGTGCGGTTCATCAGAACCTTCAAGTCGCTATTGAGTCATTAAAGGAAAGTGTAGAACTGTCTGGCCAGCGGTTGACTGAACAACTGTCTGAGGCTGGAGATATTGTCAAATCTGCTGGTGCACAAGTCAGTAATGATCTGGCGGGGACTTCTGAAATAGTTACCGCTATTCATACTGATCTTCAGGAAAAAGGTGTTCAACTGCTCCAGGATATGTTTGAAGGTGCTGGTTATATATTCCACGATCAGGTCAAGCAGGCAGGTGATGAATTACTGATCGGTAGTCAAAAAGCGGTAGAAAATTTTGCAGCTTGTGGTGCTGCCTTCTCTCACGAAATTACAGAAGCCGGTAATGCTCTACAGGATGGAATGGCGCATTTTGTTGCTGCTGGTGATGCATTGAAAGTTAATGCACTGGAAGCTGGTCAGTTGTTAATAAATGCTGCCGGTAAGGCTGGTAACGAGCTTGAGACTGCCGGAGGCATGGTTAATCAAAACCTTCATGCCGCGATAGAATCATTAAGAGGAAGTGTAGAAGAATCTGGTCAGCAATTGACTGATCAGTTGTCTGAAGCTGGGGTTGTTGTCAAATCTGCTGGTGCGCAAATCACTAATGATCTGACCGATGCATCTGAGAGAATATCTGCTGCTCATACTGACCTTCAGGAAAAAGGCGTTCAGCTACTACAAAAAATGTTTGAAGGCGCTGGTTCTACCTTCCACGACCAGGTTGCACAGGCTGGTAATGCTGCGGCTAATGAAATAATTCGTGGTGCTCAGGAGGTTTCTGAACAGCAGCATATATGGACTGAACGTCATGAAAAAGCGGTTGCGGATCTGGTTCATCATGTTGAGACATCAGCAGCCAATATTCATGATGTTGGTAAGGATGTGCTTGGGGAGTGGTCTGTAAAAGTTGCTGACGCAAGTTCTGCACTGGTGATGGCTGCCAAGGGCTCCAGTCGTTTGGCTGAAAGTATAGAACCAGTATTAGAAGTACAGAAAGATATTGCGAATGAACTGATCAATCGCACAGAAACACTTATACAGGCTTCTAATAACAGTCATAAAGCTCAGGAACAGATTGTTGCTGGTCTTGATAAAGTCAGTGAAAGTTATCAGCTTCTTAGATCTTGCATAGAAGATGTGAAAGATTCATCTGCTGATGTTGAAGACCGGTTGCGTAACTTATCTGAAGAGTTTGCTGCTCAATAAGAGCGCTTTACATCAGACATATCAAAACAGAATGAGCAGCAAAGAGCCTCCTAGGATACGTATTATAAAAGAACTTCAGCACTGACAGATGGCCATAGCAAGAGGGTTAATGATCTTGATATGGCTGTGACGAATGTTATGAACAATGTCAATGCAGGCCTTATCAACTATGGGAAAGAGGTTAATGACTTTGTTGCCGGGCTTGATAAAAATGCCAGTGAAATTCTGCAAACACTGTCCTCTGCTATAGATGAAATGAAAGCACTGGATGACAAAAAGGCTGCTGATGAGCTTCGCTCGTTATCAGCACTGATCAGAGAGCATGAGAAGGCAGCAACAAGGGTTGAGTTGGATATGAGACAGTGTCCTGCTTATCCAGGGGACAATAAGGTCGCATGATGGAGGCTGATCAATTCCCGCAAGAGCAAAACTTTCTGGCATCCGTTTCTGATTTGATGTCCGGTCTGTTGTTCGTTTTTATGATTATTCTGATGGGATTTGTCTATGAGGCAACCAAGGTAAAAAATGACTACGAGAAACAGCAGAAAGAATTGATAGAAACGCAACAACAGGCAGAACAGGAGCGTTTATATTTTAAACAAAAGAATCGTGAGCTTGAAGACATTGCGACCAATAGTGTGCGAGTACGTTCAGGTATTTTAACCAACCTGATTAATGATCTGGATGGTGCAGCGGATGTCACCATCGACACTGAAGGTGGCATTCTGCGTCTGGGGCAGGAATTTTTACTTTATCCATCGGGTCATACTCAGACGGTAAGCCAGGAAAATCTGGAAAAAGTTGCTAAATCACTCGCCAATATTCTGTCTTGCCATGTTGCAAATGCAGAAAAAGGCACACATTGTGAGAAAAATAGCCGTCAGATAGAGGCCGTCTTTATTGAAGGTCATACGGATAACGTGCCCTTAGGGCAAGCCCTGATTTTAAACACTGGCCTACGGGACAACAGGGAGTTATCAACTATTCGAGCCGTTCATACTTATAACGACATGCTGAAATATGCGGTAGAACTCGCAGATTTCAAAAATGAAAGTGGGCAACCGGTCATCAGTGTTTCCGGTTACGGTTCTGACCGTCCCGTTAAGGGACATGAATGGGATTTTCTGAAAAGTGATCCAGTAAACCGCCGTATTGATATTCGCATCATCATGGCGCCTTTTACCCGGGAAGATATAAAGAAGATCTCAGGCTGATATCATGCTTCGTCTCGAAAAACTGAATCTCCGTCGTGTTATTTTATCGGTGCCTGGTCCGTCAAAAGTTGCAGCTATGCGGGCTAATATGCCAGAACATCGAGCAAATTGCCGTGGTAACGAGATGTCGGATGATGATATTTATCGCTTTGTCTTAGATGTGCCACCCCATCGATGGTCAAAAATTCCCCCAAGGTATAATGAGAAAATCAGTCGAATTATCTGGAGATCATTCGAGGGGGCTTTGCCACTCTCCGGAAATGTTGATTTTCTGGATTGGTTTGTTCGTGAACGAGTCTCAGGGTCTGAATCACTGGCTCGCAGATTGATCGAAGGTTTCACCTGGCACTGGCCGGACAATGCCAACGACATGATCAGAAAACTTTCAAAGTACACAAGTTCCAGTGTTGTATGGCCTTCAGAGTCCTGGCGACAGCAAACCATTACGAAAGCCGTAACCGGTGATGATATTGCTGAATTGGTTGCCGAGCAATGGGGCGGTCAGCCCTCTTTCAGACGCGGCCTGGTTAAACAGCTCTGGTTGGATTTAGTTCAGGCCACTGGTAACAGACTCTTATCCGGTGATGATGCAATGGGGTATGTGCAAGCACTGGTAAAAGTCAGCTTTGATGAAAGTGGCAAGTTTCGCTGGCCAGGCAGAGAAGTTCACTATCTTGATACGCTGTTACCGCCATTGTTATCGAGAATTACTTCATCAGTGTCGATCTCTCTTAAAGGTTATACGCTTGGTGCATTTGGTCGACCAGGCAATGGTTTTTGGGAGAGAGCATGTGTTGATGCCCAAAAAGTGGGTGTTCAATGGCTGGCGACTCTTCGGGTCGAGCGGTTTTTTGATTGCGTTGAGAAATACCATACTAAACAGGGCAAGACAGATAATTTGCGTCATCTTAAGGAGCGTAGAGCTTTTTGGGAGAGTGCTTTTGAGGCAGGTATTGATGAGGTGCAGCTGGCACTTGGTGAAAATCTTTACAGACAGCTAAGTGATAGTGACCGGATATTAATTAAACCTGCGAACTTAAGCACAAAAGGAACCACATTTACTCCTGATCATGCTGCCCTTATTGTCAAAATTCGAGACATGACAATGGTAGAGTGGAGTCATACAAGAGCCAGTTGCGTCTGGAAACAGCGACATGGCAAGGCACCGATCTGCAATAAAATAATGTATAAGGCTGATGATCTGGTCAAAGATCCGGATGAAAAAATTCAACACCGGGGTGATTGGCAGTCAAAATACGCCAATCTCATCTATCAGGAAACCAGGGTGTGGCTGAGCCGAGGTCAGTAGTTTAATGGTTAATAGTTCACAAACTGCCCTCAATGCTCTGTCTTTTATCGAGCAGTACGGCCCCGCAACCACCAGTGACATCGCCAGGGAACAGGGGGAGTCGTTATTGGCGGTGCGTAGCCAAATGAAGAGCATGGCTGCCCTGGGTTTTGTTGAAGAGGTTGGCTATCAATGGCGGCTGACTGAGGCGCCACGAGACTCAAATGCTTTGGTTCAGACCCTGCGTTCCATACTAAAAAAACATGCGGGTAAGAAAACACGTCATATTGCCCGGGAAGCGGGTGTTGATGTTGCCTTTTTGAAGACATGGTTAAGCAGCGACGGTGTTCAGTATTTTGCCCGGGATAAACAGTATCGCTGGTATCCGCTTGCTGAAAACGATCAAGGATTTAGCTCTGGTCACATAGAGCCTGAAGATTTTCAGGCTGACTTTATTTCAGCAGCACTGGATAAAGATCTGGTGGTAATGGCTCCACCGGGTACCGGAAAAACCCATGCACTGGTGGAACGTCTGGGGTGGATGTCTCGCGTGCTGACAGAGCCTTTTGAAATGGCTGCCATCTGTGTACTCAGTTTCACCAATAATGCGGTCAATGAAATTACGTCGCGACTGGGCACTATGGCAGAAAGAGCCGACAGTAGTGACTCCGTCAGGTATGTGAGCGTCAGAACATTTGATAGTTTTGCGACACGCTGCCTGGCTGATGCCGGTTTAACCATCGCAAATGACTTTGAAGAAAATATCAAACACTTTACGGAGCAGCTGCAGTCTGGCTTTGGACAGGCTGATGCTATACCTGAACAACTGAAGACCATTCGCTGGTTGTTTGTTGATGAAGTTCAGGATCTTTCCGGGGAAAGAGCGCAAATGGTGTTTGCTCTTGCTGAGTTTTTAAAAGCCAATAACGATGTGAAATTTGCCTTTTTTGGGGATCGACACCAGGGCATATACAACCATACGACTGAGTTTGTTCAGGCTGAAAACTTCATGCAATTGCAGCAGCAAATATTGGCTGACAGAGAGTCGCTCAAATTTACATTTAAGAGAAGTTATCGTTATCAGGATCAAGTGTTTTCTGAGTTTATGGGCAACGCCCGTAAATTGCTGGAATTAAGCAAAAGTCCACGGGATCAACGTAATGACCTGACGCAGGTTATCCCATCGCTCTCTGCGTTGGTGCTCAATGACTGGATGGAAAAAGACCAGGTAGCCATTCTCGCTGGCAGGAATAGAACGATTGCCAGAGTTGCAGCGGCCCTGGAGCAAAAAGGTATTTCATTCACGGTAGAAGACGGCTCATCATCCGGCACTGAATGGCCTCTATGGATATGGCAGATTTTCCATAACTGGCAACAGCCTTCCATGAGTAGGGATGTTTTTTATGCGAAAGCAAAAAGTTATGGTCGTCCGGATAATTTATATACAGAACTGCAACATCAAGGGCTGGCGACGGCCGACCTGATTGATGTTGAACAACTTTCCGAAAGTGTCTTCAGCAAATTCTGGAGAAGCATTCCTGATCACGTTTCAGAAAAAAAAGGTGTCATACTCTCGACCATTCACAAAGCCAAGGGTTTGCAGTACGACAACGTGTTGATTCTTACCGATGATTGTGGATTTGCCAAAGACGATCAGGCGCGACTTTTATATGTGGCAATGACCCGGGCCAAAAAAGAGGTTCGAGGTATTCTCTCCAGTGATTTGTGTGGAGAAAATCAGGGATATTTTGCCAAAGGCATGAGTCACTATTATCTGGACAGCCGTAGAAATTTTGCTATTGAGAATCAGGATGATCTGAAAGCAATGCTTGGTCATTTGACGAACGCAGCTGGCACTTTTGAAGCAATATTTAAACTCGAAAATGACGGTGAGCAGTGCTGGCTCTACATTCTTGGCGAAGGGAACTGCTGGTATAAAGTGATTCGATGGTATCGCCAGCGATGGGCATTCGTGCCTGAAGAGACTCCATTAATACCTTCACGCTGGACGACAATCGCCTGGCCTGACGATGCAGCTATTTATCGAAAAATCCTTGGTCCACAACTGCTATTACCATTGCCAGTTTTTACTCATGGGAAATAAATGACATACAGCACCCGTGACGCTCGTGACCTGATCAGAACCGAGCTGGAAAAATACCTTGTAGGCCCTTTAAAGGCTGAAGAAAAGTTAGAAGAACTACCCGTGGATTTTTACCACGTTGGCATCCTCTATCCGCAAGAAACACCGCTGGATGCAGAAGAGCTGGATGTTGCTGATGCGGCAAACGCAAGGGGTGAAGAGAGTTCCGGCGAAGCGGATGTTTTTGACATGGCCAGCAGTAAAAGCCAGAGCGCCATGGGGATGACTTTTTTTGTATTGCCTGAGACCAAAGAGATCAATGTCAGTGTAAGTTGGGGAGAATACAGTCCCATTGAGAAAATGGATGACAAAGGGAATGCCCTTCAGCTTTGGCATCGCACTCCTTGTATGCATAGCCTGACACTGAACATCACAGACCGAATAACGCGTTATGAGTTTGGACGATTGTATCTTTTTGTCCGTACTCACCATGTTGACCATCTTCTCTCGGTGACTTTATCTATTGCTCATTCAGAGTTCCATACAAAACAGAGTAGTGGTACTAACCGGGCAGCCAGAGCCGTTTACCAGGTTCATATGCAGGCAGAGCTGGAGTCAGGAGAATTTATGCCAGCGCCTCGCTCTTACGGTGCTCGGACCGATGAAGAATATGCCTCTTACGAACTGCTTTACCGGCACCAGAAAAATTATGCGGCAGGTCACGGAGTAGCTGTTTCCTGGGGGGCGTCGCCTGTGACAACCCTGTCGACAAATTGGTTGCCAGCGGTTGAAGTCAGCAAGGCATCACCAGATATTCTTCCGGATGCTCAATGCCTTGATATGCAGTGGCTGGCTGAAAGCACAGATGTTCACGCGGTGACCAGGGCTCTACAGGTGTTGACCGACGCTTACCAGGACTGGATCGCTGAGCAGACCAGCATGCTGGAGAGAGAGCTTCAGACAGAAGGCGACGAACGTAGAGCATTACTGGGCGGTGCTGGTAAGGAACATCTTGCCATTGCCCGCAAGCAGCTTGAGCGTATGCAGCTCGGAATAAGTTGGTTGAAAAATAGCCGAAATGGTTTTCAGTCATTCCGGCTGGCTAACCAGACCATTGCTACCGCACTTGGCTGGCGATTTGGAAAAAAGAAAAGTGCTTTTCGGCCAAGGTGGCGGGCTTTTCAGCTGGGCTTTATTCTTTCTGCCATGCAGGGCGCTGCCGAACATGATCACGAAGACAGGCAAACGGTTGATCTGATCTGGTTCCCCACCGGCGGTGGTAAAACGGAAGCCTATCTTGGGTTGAGTGCCCTGGTTCTGTTTCATCGGATGCTTATTGCCGAACACCCTGCACAGATGGCCGGTGTTTCGGTGATTACCCGTTATACCTTGCGACTTTTGACTCTGCAGCAGTTTGAGCGGACTGCATCCATGGTCTGTGCCGCAAATATTGTCAAAGATCAGCTTGCCGGGTATGCCGATTGGCCAGACTTTACCTTAGGGTTGTTTGTTGGTTCTGCGGCTACGCCCAATACACTGGCTGAAGCTGAAAATATTCGTAAAAATATCGCCTCAGCGGAAACCGATTGTACCACGCTGCCCCTTACCCGTTGCCCCGTTTGTCAGGATGAATTAACCACTGAAAATCAGAGTATTGATATTGCTGAAAACAAACTGATTACCCGCTGCCAAAACGAGGCCTGTGACGCTAACCGGGGGGAGAATGGCATTTGTATTGCGGTGGTTGATGAACATATTTATGCGCATCCGCCCAGTGTGGTTATCGGTACTGTCGATAAATTTGCATTAATGCCCTGGAAACCCGAAGTGGGCCGGTTGTTTGGACAGAGATGTAACTGTTTGCCCCCTGACCTTATTATCCAGGACGAACTTCACCTGATTGGCGATGCCCTCGGCACCATGGTCGCTCTCTATGAAACGGCCATAGATACATTAGCCAGTCGACCAGGGCAGCCTATAAAAATCATCGGTTCCACCGCAACCATACGAAGGGCTGCACAGCAGGTTCGCAAGATTTACAACCGGGAGGTGATTCAGTTTCCACCCAGTGGTGTTGGGGCTGACGATTCCTTCTTTTATCAGCGTGACAGCCACAATCCCGGGCGGGAATATATTGGTGTCATGGCGCAAGGGCGTTCACCAAAGCATACGCTTACCTGGCTGGCGGGGATATTGGCTCAATCCAGTACCAAACTTCCTGATGAAGTCCGTGACCCATTCCATACACTGCTGCTCTATTTTAACAGCCTGCGTGAGCTGGGTGGGGCTCTGGTCCTTATGGAAGATGAGGTTAAAAAATACATTGCTTCGGTCGCCGGAGATGAGTCAGCCCCCAGAAGAATTTCACAGATCAAGGAATTAACCAGCCGACTCAGAGCTGAAGAATTACGTGAGCTGCTTCAGGATATGGATGTTCCCTGGGTGCCGGATGAGCAGATAACCAATCAGGAATCTGTGGATGCTCTGCTGTCTACCAATATGATCTCAGTGGGTGTCGATATTGATCGTCTTGGTACGATGGTAATGAATGGACAGCCTAAGTCCACTGCCGAATATATTCAGGCCACCAGTCGGGTAGGTCGACAACCGGGAGCTGCAGGTCTGGTGGTTACGTTATACAACTGGTCACGCTCCCGTGATCGTTCACATTATGAAAGGTTCCAGGATTACCATCAGAGCTTTTACCGTCATGTTGAATCAACCAGCGTTACTCCGTTTGCGCCGAGAGCCCGTGATCGTGGCCTCCATGCCGTGCTGGTGGCTATGTATCGATGCATGGCATCTGAGTTAGATGTAAAGAGTCCGCGTTCCCTGGAAACTGAACAGGGAAAAGCACTTGCTGCAGA
>JAOTQE010058362.1:0-19235 GCA_025631205.1 Nesometra sesokonis | reverse complement strand
CCTTTAGCTGAATCCTGGATTCACCCCATGTCGGACGACAAGTTAGGAACGTATGGTTGTCCAAAGCAAATTTTTGGTTGTCCTATGACATTAGGCAAGTAGAACATGTGTTTAAAAGGCACTTGTGATTATTTTTCTGCTCAACAGGTTTTTAGCACAAAATCCGTTTGTGTGTAACTTCAAGACTCACATAGAAAATTGTCTGGTTTATCCAGCAAGTGGCAAAGTTTTCGCAGCACAAAAACTAATCATCATTGTCATACTTGCATAAGTACATAAAGTAATAAGTCATACTAGAGAAGCAGTATGGAAAATCAGATACGGAGAAATATTTTAGCATCCTCATTTTTGTTGACACTATAAAGCAATCCTGTTGGGAATATGTTTGGTGAAACGTCCAATCAGTAGAAAATAATAGTATAAATTGAATATTAGCACCAACAAACTAATAAATAATAAATAATAATACAGTAATTAGCACATTTATCCGTAGTAATTGCAAGTTATGGATGGCATTTTTTGTTGAATTTTTTTGTTATTTTTTATAAAAATCTATGAAAATTTTTTGATGTCGCGAATTTGCTTCCAAGTTCCAGCTAATTTTCCACTGGCAAGTATATTTAAATTATTTTTTTCTTCAAAATTAATTCAAATTTTTATCATTTCACCGCCTCAGATGTATTTAATGTGTTATTTTTTATTCTATTTGAAGTGTTCCTTTGAACATGGTTATATTCTGGTGGACTTGAAGGCAGTTCTTCATTCCTTACAGTTTGTAAACTATTTGTTTCATTTTCTGTTCTGATTCCATCAGTTTTGTTCTCATCATTCCGAATATTAACTTCCTCATCTGTTGTCATTGTTCCCATGTTTTCGGAATTGCGTACAGATTCATTATTAATAACATTGCTCTGTTTTTTTTTCAATGATAATTTAAAATCCTTCTCGGAATTAAGTTCACTTTCAATTTTCATACAGAGGCTGTAGTCCGGTGGTGCTTCACTGTTAGCTATTGCATTGTGGTGATCTGTTGATGATCGACGGATGGAATCTGTAAAGATAAATACGAATTGATTAGTTAAGAAAGGATACCAAGAAAATGAACTGCATTTTTAGAATTTCATTTTCTTGAAAGAGATAAACCTAGAAAATGAAATCCAAGATTTATTGCTACTTGAAAATGAATATGGAAATTAACTCTCTTAGTTATTAGAAACATGAAAGTTAAAATTAAGTATAGTGATCATGTAGCTTGGTGCTTAACATGCTTAAACTGCATAAAAACTACAATAAATCCTCAAAATAGATACTACAGTTGAACCTCCCATAAGCGGACACCTTCCGCTTACGAGAATTTCCGCCGATAGAGAGCCAAAGTTGTAAAACTATGTATACATCCTTATTTCACAGTTTTCTCAGCACAAATGACCTCTCAAATTTCTAAACACCGAATTCTGTATTTTATTGAATATTTTTGTCATTTTTAAGATTGGTTCAGTAATATGATTCTCAGCCATTACAGTAGGACTATTTTGTACAGAAATTTGTATTCGTTGTACAGAAAAATCGCTAAATTTTCAGGGATGTCCACTAATGGGAGGTAAATTTACATACAGAAAATTTTAAGACAAAAAGTGTCCGCGTCCGCTTACGGGAGGTGTGCGCCTACGAGAGGTACCAAATGCACTGATTAGATAGGAAGAACAAACGGGTCTTTGAATAAGTGTCCGCTTACGAGAGGTGTCCTCACATGGAGGTTCAACTGTAATTGGACAAAGTATTTGGCGAATTTGGACCTCAAAACCTCCAAAAGACAGCAAATGGGCATGGGCATTTTTTTTTTTCCTTGTCAACTGGAAAATCAGTGTAGGTTTTGCGTGGACGGAAACCCACATAGCAGCATACCAGCGTTCGACATTGCAAATGTTGGCAGGTATGCTATACAAATATTGCCGTTAGTTTTCCGTTAAAATCCTACACCTGTGCTTATCAGCCTTGACATTAAACAGTGTAACAAGTTTTTCAAACGTTTAAACTAAAGAGGTTCAATTAATTTTTAGTAAATATTAATATAGTTTTGAAAGGGTTTTGCTAACTGGTTCATACCCATTAGATGATGGAACTATGATTATAAAATGTGTAATGAGCTAAACTAAAATATCCTCTGTTAGTTAAATTTAGGTTTTAGTAATGCTATATTAAATAAATTAGCATATGCTTTGGCAATTATGATAAACCATGGTATTGGGATTACCGGTGTTATGGAATGCATTGATGCAATGAGGTGTGTAAATGCAAATGTATTATTAATTTTCCTTAAGAGCACAGCTGTAATCGCTCCTAGAATCACAAGTTCAATCATAGTGCACTGCCCTCAAGATGGTTACGTTTTCCGATAATCACCAATACGTAAATATATTGTCAGTTATCCATGCGGGCATTGATTGGCGATAAGACCGAGACTCGAAGATTTAATGAAATAAGAATAATTTAAGTCTTGTACATTAAAATGTGTCATTCGGGAATTTAAGCTGTAATAATAGCACTTGGTAAACCAGCCAGTAGTGCAAGTGATCAAAATTTGGAACTAATGGCTACAAATTACGTGTTTATATATTGAATGCAATTAAATTATATGTCAAGATGTGTTGATCAATTAGTATTGCCTGTGTAACTTGTTTTTTAATGAGGCATTTATTTTCTTCCATAGGAATAGAAAATGGTAAACAGTTTAAAAAAAATGTTTTTAATAGAAAAACAAAAAACAATCAATAAATCACATTAAAATCAATAAATCAAATTATAATATTGTATGCGAGTTGTATGGTCGAGCGGTTAAGGCAGGGAAACGTGAACCATAGCGATAACAACAGCATGGGTTCGAAGCCCGCTCGCACCATTGTTCTAGTGGTGGAACAAGTGTTCTCGGATAAGGACTATAAACCGTAGGCCAAGTGTATACATACAGCTTGTGTGCACTATTAAAAAACCCAGTACACCTTTCGAGACAAGTAGGGGGCTACCCCGGTGTATGGGTCCATACATCCCCTGCCATGGACAGATGAATGAGCGCCTGTATTGGGCAGCAGGACATGAAGTGACCCTTAGGGGCGCAGAAAGTCATATGAATGTGTAACATCTGGTCCACAGCGCTTTGAGACTCTACTGTATAAAGTTCTATATAAATTAAACTATATTACTACATTACATATATGAATCAGTCAATAATCAATAGATCATTAAGTCAATAAATCAATTTGTAATCAATAAGTCAATAAATAAATATATCAATCAATAATAATCCGTTATTGTAGATTTAAGAATAAACATGTAGTTTAGGTCAATTTAGCACCCCCTTCTCAGTATCTAAGTGGAACAGGGGAGGTGGGTGTAATAGAGTGGAATATCTTTAAGGGCACTTAGTGTGCTTGGGGATCTTCCTTCAGAGCTAGAAATAATAAATTGTCTATATAGTCCCATGAGCCCACTTTCAACTTTTGAAGATAAGAACTATAAATTTTATAAATTTCATTAAAAGATGCATGGAATACTAGTAGGGGAAATAACCTGTTTTTGTTGCTTGTTAAAGTGAGATTGGCGTTACAGCAATCATCCCCCTTTTCTGATTCCTGGATACGCCCCTGTAATGTGTACAGTATTTTTATTTTATTCAATACATATTTGACTACCTGTCCATTAATTTTAGGGTAGACGATAATTAAAAATTGAGGAATTACTGTTATACTATAAACTACCACATGTACAAATGCCTATGAGAAAAATAATGGACTTGGAACTACAAATGCTTACATAACACTCACAATTGTGGCACATTAAATTTATACATTAACAGATAAAAAAAATGTCTAATTTTATTTGAGTAGATGATGAACTTTACTACCGATAGGTATTCTGTAGTGTTTTAAACAGTAGGTCTACATAACTAATATTTCCAGATGTACATTTTGATAGCAGATAAATGAACTGAAATAATAACACAACTGATCGGCTGTTTGTGTTCCTAGGTAAAACACTTTATCCATGTTGTCTCTCTCTACCCAGGAGTATAAGTGGGTACCTGGGAGGTGCAAATGACATCTTGTAAAGAAAAACTGTGTAAATGTTTGTGAATAAAAGAAATAAATAAATTATGAAGTGCTTAGAGGGTTTGGCAATAAGTACTACTGTATATAAATGCCTTGTGGGTTGTGGTTTTGGTGGTGGTTTAATTATTTTGGAAGGAAGTTTACTACAGTATTTTGTACAATTTAATACATACTCATTCACACATCTGTTTAATAGGACTCAATTAATTGTTAACCTACATTTATCTCCATGTGTATTGAATACTAGGTCAGACACCATGACAATTAAAATCTGTGAAGCAATACTTTTAAATTGGTTGGCAATAATAGTATATATATCTATGTATAAGGCCACCCACGCCTATACTGACTTTAATAACCTAACGCTTGACAAACTCCCAGAGTGGTTGCTAATGGCTATTGAAATCAAGTCTCTGAATATTCCTTCACTTGATGTCAATGTTGATTCCCAGAAGTGATAATAAACAGGAAATGAGAGACTAACATACACACCAGTACACATAGGGATTTAAATATTTGTATATACTCTTCAAAATGTTGATAATATAATACATGCTATTATTATATTATTCATGTAAAACATAACTCATACATGGCAACTCTGATGATAGAAAAAACGGGAGATTCTTAAGCCGGTCACTCACTGCGTCGTGCGACGGTCACATGACTAAACCGTCGCTCTTTGTGTTTGTGATTTCCAGACGCGATGACAGTCTTCTACTCGTTGGCCGAGGGTTTTTTTTAGTGAATTCCCTTTTGAATTACTAAAACAACTGTCGGCCGATGAGTAGAAGACTGCCATCGCGTATACAGGGAGCGACGGTTTAGTCATGCGACCATCGTACGACGCAGTGTGTGCCCAGCTTTAGTGCAGGGAATGAGGCTGGGGTGGTACAGTATGGCTCAAATGAGGGGGGAGGGGGATGTAGTGTTTTCGAACACTGTGTTTTCCACATGCCATATGGCCAGACATGCATATTGTCACCAAGGATGGAAATCCCTTATCCCGCTGCATGATAACCAGTGTTAAGATTATTGGAATTTTAAGTAAGTTGGGGTACCAATGGCACAAAATTAATTTTTTTACAGCCATGTGACATGTAAAACACTGCCTGCCTCCAAACTACTACCGTATGTAAAAACAAAGATATGGTCTCCAAGTATCCCTTCAGAAGGAATGAGTACCTCCTTCAGAGTAAAAAAGAATTATAACAAGCTTAAAATAGGGGAATCCCCTTGTTTTTTGGGGGGTTTTTTTGACCGTCAAATCCAGTCAGGTTGAGTAACCCTCTCTCCCCTTCCCCCCTCTTCCAAAAGCTGTGGGTACTCCATGTGTCCCTGCCTCTAATCATGGAGAAATCTTTATTATTGGTAATAAATTAGACTACTAATTATATTAATTATTATTAGCAATAGTGATTTGAGTGACTTTGTTCTCCCCAAATTTTAATTGGTTTAAATTTTCTTTGTCGCTTTCTTTGATGTAAATGTGAAATAGACTATAAGATAATAAAAAAAAAATTATACAATTATTTATTTTTTGTTTATACATGCTAGTAATACTTGTAAAATAATTAATTATTCAAGGTACTATATTTATCCATCCAGCAAAAAATTGATATATATTTTAAATGTTATATTTATGAATAGTTAACATGAAGAAATGTTAGCATTACAGTATGATGGCCTTTTGGGAACCAAGTCTATAAATGCAATCAATTTGAATTTTAAATAAAGATTTGACATTTGGAATTGTAAATTTCCAAACATTAAAAATTTCTTGTTCAAGGGTTGTAGAAATAACACTATTTGTATTTATATTTGTACTACATTGACGTTCATGCTAACAGTGAGATAGAAAAGAGACTTGGAGGGAGAACTGCTGAGGGTGGTATGGACCCAAGTGGGGGGGGGGGGGGAGTGGTTCCACCTGCCATTTTTTTTGCCAGTAACCAAACTCCCCTTTATTGGAAATGTACACATAATAGACTTCATATTGCCCTTCTAAATTGTGTAAGAACTACTCATCTATTTATGAAGGGCACAATAGAATGCACTTATGCACAAAATTATTTACTTTGAATGTGTTTAAATTGGTTATTTTCTTTTAAAATTCAGTTCTCTTGCCGACTGATTGTTTTTTATTTGATTTTGTAACCGGAGTTTAAATTAATGTGCAAGTTCTATTCCCATTCAGGGCTATCAAAGAAATGTTTTTCAGCCCACCTTGTGAAGCCTCAATTTTCACTTTAAATATACTAACTTTATTTTTTCTACCCTGGATACGCCACTCTCAAATTTGTGGAGCGGGGGGTGGGGGGCATTGGGATTATACCCGAGACCCCATAAACGTCATATTTACAATGTTTCATGAGCTGCCAAATGCATATTATTAGTGTTTGAAACGATGTATTTATTACAAAATAATTTATAATTTATTTAAAAATGATTTAAGGATGTTGTAGTAAGTGCACAACATCTGGGAAAAAAATAGTTTAAAAAATAGTTATCTGTATTTCTAAAAATGAGCTATAAAATCTTGTTTTTCATTAGTTCTCAAGAGAGGAAGCACAATTAATTTCTTGGTACCTTCGCCTACCAAATGATATGAAAAATTAATACTAAAGCATGCTGAGTGAAGCAGATACAGGCTATGTGAATGGATGAGGGATGAGGCATTGGCAACCTCTTCAAGTAGAGCACACTAACAGGTTACAGGTATTGTCTTTTGTTTGGAATCCTTGAGGAACAACTGTTTTCATATTGATTCAGAGCTCACAATTTGAATGGAAGTGTGATCTTAAAATACCAGAACTGTTTCTAGTAGCTAGTAAATATAGATACTGCCAATCGTAGCCTTTCATCTCGTCATAATCAGGGGCAGATGCAGACTTGGGGAAGGCCAGAAGTTGTGGCCAGTTATTAGTCTTAGGGTGGTCATGGGAAATTTAGATGTCCAGAAATGGCCTCAGGGGCATGTTAAGGAATCAGTTCTTGTCTTATGATTGCTGAATATTTTTGATTATAGACAATGTTAATAATATTGATATAGTTTACTTTTCAAGAGGAGGGGCCGGAGCCAGTCTGCCCCCCCCCCCCTTAAATCTGCCCCTGATAATAACATCTGTGATTGCTATTTAGCTTGGCTAATAATAAACATGGTCCTCAGATCACAGAAGTTGACAAAGTAATAATAATAGTAATAGTTCTTGAGTAGTGGGCTTTGTAAAATGATAGAGTAACAGTATTCCTTTCTAGATACTGAGACATATAGGGAAATGCTATTTCTGATGATTTTTAAGCACGATGCCAGGCCAGAAATATACATAGTGTTGATAACAGCTTATTTAGATTGGCTAATATAACCAATTGAAAACGGTAGCAAGATACCTGAATATAACCTAATCTTTGTGTGGCTAGAAGACATTCTGCGACATCCAATAATGGACAAGTAAATTTCTTTGAAATTCCATAGACACCCAACACCTCACAATAGTAATTCATGTTTTGTAAATTGTAGTTTAATTTATTTTATTATATAATATTTTTAGACATTAAAAATAATAGATTCAGTACTTACGAACACTAACAAGTCTAGCAAGTCTTCTTGGAACAAAGCCTGCCCTCTGCTGTTGACCTCTTTGCCGCTTGCGCAGGACGGCCATTACTATTAAACAGAAGATGAGAAAAACGCACACACCACAAAGAGCTCCTATAACTATTGCCCCAGCTACTGAGAGTGATGCTGAAATCAAAATATTATATATTTATTTATTAATGATTACAGTATTACTTTGTTTTTGTACTTTGTTGCTACTAATAATGATAAGCATGAAAATAAGTTTCTTTTTTAATAAACTTTCATCTTTTTATTTATTGTGTTGTTTTTAATTATTATTGACCTTGTTATTTTTTATAGTATTTTGTTTTATTAAATTTCTTTAATTATGAAGTCATCACTTTATGGCATAATAATATCCTATTACCAAATTAGGTATTGTCTTATTTTTCAAAGCTAAATTGTATTGCTTATGATGTACAAAAAAAACACATCCTTGGCATAATTTATGCTTTCCATTCCTTTCATCATCACCATCATCATCACCATCATCATCATCACCATCACCACCACCACCATCATCACCATTACCACCATCATCATCACCATCACCACCATCATCACCACCACCACCACCATCATCACCATCTCCACCATCATCATCACCATCACCACCATCATCACCATCACCACCATCACCATCACCATCATCACCATCACCACCATCATCATCACCACCATCATCACCATCACCACCATCATCACCATCACCATCATCACCATCACCACCATCATCATCACCACCATCACCACCATCATCATCACCATCACCATCATCACCATCACCACCATCTCCACCATCATCATCACCATCACTACCATCATCACCATCACCATCATCATCACCACCATCATCACCATCACCACCATCATCACCATCACCACCATCACCACCATCACCATCACCACCATCATCACCATCATCATCACCATCATCACCATCACCACCATCATCACCACCTCATCACCATCATCATCACCAGCATCATCACCATCATCATCACCATCATCACCACCTCGCCTTATACTACGGGGTGGACCTTTCCTGTCACTCTACCTACTACAACTACCCCTCCTAGCATACTCCTACTTCTGGAGTTTTTTGGAGGTCGGCTTTACCCACCTGAACCTGAACCTGAACCTCATCACCATCATCATTACCAGCATCATCACCATCATCACCACCTCATCACCATCATCACCATCACCATCATCACCATCACCACCATCATCATCACCACCATCACCACCATCATCATCACCATCACCATCATCACCATCACCACCATCTCCACCATCATCATCACCATCACTACCATCATCACCATCACCATCATCATCACCACCATCATCACCATCACCACCATCATCACCATCACCACCATCACCACCATCACCATCACCACCATCATCACCATCATCATCACCATCATCACCATCACCACCATCATCACCACCTCATCACCATCATCATCACCAGCATCATCACCATCATCATCACCATCATCACCACCTCGCCTTATACTACGGGGTGGACCTTTCCTGTCACTCTACCTACTACAACTACCCCTCCTAGCATACTCCTACTTCTGGAGTTTTTTGGAGGTCGGCTTTACCCACCTGAACCTGAACCTGAACCTCATCACCATCATCATTACCAGCATCATCACCATCATCACCACCTCATCACCATCATCATCACCATCATCACTACCATCATCACCATCACCACCATCACTACCATCATCACCATCATCATCACCATCATCACTACCATCATCACCATCACCACCATCACTACCATCATCACCATCACCACCATCATCATCACCATCACCACAACCATCACCATCATCATCATCACCACCACAACCATCACCATCATCATCACCACCATCACCATCATCATCACCATCACCACCATCACCATCATCACCACCATCATCATCATCACCATCATCATCACCATCATCACCACCACCACCATCACCATCATCATCACCATCATCATCACCACCACCATCATCATCATCACCATCATCACCATCATCACCATCATCATCACCATCATCACCACCACCACCATCATCACCATCATCCTCACCATCATCATCACCATCATCATCATCTACATCATCATCTACATCATCATCACCATCATCATCATCATCATCTACATCATCATCATCATCATCATCACTCGTAAGTAGGCCTATATAATTATCTTCATTATAACAATGTTATTAAAAAGAAATAAAGAAAACCTACAGTTGTTAGTGTTGCTTGGAACGGATACCGATGGAGTGCTATTCTCCATAGTGCTCTGAAAATAAATCAATTGAAAACTTATTTCTGTACGCTGAATCCCTTCTCGTCTGTTAAACCAGGGAACAGTTAAAAAAAACCTTTAAAATAAGTTAATTAGAAATTCATCACGTATACAATATATCAATGATGCAATTGTCCTGTTTTTAGTGATGCACTGTCAAAAATGTCCATAGATTTACAGAAAAAGTCCTGTCAGCCAGGAGGCCAAGGAAATCGCAGAAATTTTACAGGCATTTGTATTTTTGTACAGTAAATTTTGTGGACAATTTACTGTTAATAAATAAATTTTACAGTAAATTCCCGGAAAATTTACGGAAAAAGCCCTAGCAGCCTCAGGATGAGAAGAAAATCTCGTGAATTTTACGGGTAAATGCCCGTAAAATTTACGCTATTTTCTTTACATCCTGGTTGCCAGGACTTTTCCGTTTTTTTACAGTGCAGTTTTTTGCAGTGTTGGAGATAAATTAACATACAAACAATTTTAAGGCAAAAGTGTCCGCGTCCGCTTACGGGAGGTGTCCGCTTACGAGAAGTACCAAATGCGGATTTAATACACAGGAAGAACAATGGGTCTTTGAATTAGAGTCCATGATGAGGTGTCGGTTTACAAGAGGTGTCCGCACAGGGAGGTTCAACTGCAGTATCACAATGCCCTGACAGTAGCATCAGCAGTTTATCAAATCATAATCTTTGGTATCTTTTATTTCAATAAGTAAGTAAAAAATATATACATCAAGAATTGTGACCATTGCAGCAATTAGGGCTGAATTGAGGAATACAATTACATTTAAAAAAACACAGAAATAGACAATATTACAAAAAAGATTACAAAAAAAAATAAAAAAATAATGTACAAACAAATCTAAAAACCAATACAATCGATATGATAATTTTATGTTCACGTCATTGTTTTATTACGATAATTACCTTGTACTACTAGTAGTTTTATGGTTTCCTTCTTTCGTAGTAGGATATATTTCTAATTTACATGGTCATTTCTATATTGTTATACTATCGTGTATATAATTACTGGTAGTATACCAATGCCTTCTACAAAGTAGCAACTTCTGCATTGTTTGTATACGATTTATGCATATTTTCTTGATAGTGTGTCAGACGTCATTTATATTCATTAATAAATTATATCGTGGTGAATGATGGCAAAGATCAGTCAATTTGTAACGTTCAGTATCGATTTTAAAACAACAATATATGTATAACACTGTATACACAATTTGATAATGTATTCAAATTTAGTACTGTATTCTTCATGTTTTGTCGTGTTCCAAATTTTAGTAGACCTACATTATTTTATTAATCTTGTCGAACGTTTATTCTCAGTATAGTAAAACTCTACAATTGTCATTGATTTAAACATAATTGTTAAATATTTTATTTTATTCCGGCTGTTGTCGCCGACAGAACCAAACAAAAATCGATTCCTACTTAGATATACACATTAGCCTACGATTATTACCTCTCAAAATCAGTCGTTTCGAAATAAAATAAATTGAATGAATTTAAGTGAAATATTGTGATGAGATACAATGAAGTGAACTCACGAGAAAATTAACTCTGTACCGGTTTATCATTTTAGAAACTACCGAAAAGAATGTTTGATAAGTACATACGCAATTCGTTTTATCTCAGGCGCGAATTTGGGGTGGGGACGTAGCCGTCGCCCCCCCCCCCCTTATATAGCGCCGGGTCCAAATTCAGCATAAAAACCCAAAACAAGGTAGGGTAGTAGAGCATCAAATTGGGGAAAATTACCTTTTTTGCTCGCCAGAAAAAAATTGGCAACCACACCCACCCTGGGTTGAAAAGTGCGCCCCCCTCCGGTGGATCCTGGATCCGCCCCTGTATCTGTTGTTTAAGTTGTTTTTATTTTCCACATTTCGTGTCAGATCCAACACAGCAGTTTCCTCTCTACTTACAAAATGAGAGGCGCTCTATCTTAGGTTGCGGGAAAACCACCAGACCAGGTTCGAACCTTGGGATTGCAGGCGCAGACCCAAGGAGCCCAGCCAACCATGCCCCTGGACCCCGCCTATTGGAGTCAATTTGTAGTTAAAACCTCATGGGCTTGTCCAGCTGGCACTTGAACCTCCTCTTTCTAGCTCCGCTTGATTCGCCCCTAGATTGGAAGGCATGTTAACCTCCAACGCAACTCCAAAATCACACATCGATTGGGTTGACTTCTGTTTAATGTATAGCTAATTTTCGGGGTTTTTGTACTATACAAAAAATGAAAATAAACTGTTTGCTATGCTTGTGTTCGTTCGCCTTCTTAAACGCTCTCCGGATTGGACGTGTACCGTTATATTGTATTACTAAATATAAAATTTATGCTTTGTGATTTACTTAGCCCTCGTAGTGTCTTATGACTATTTTTTGACACTAAATTAGATCAGGAAATGAGTGTGCCGGACCCCGAAGACCGGGTCACGAGCCTGTCTCTTGTAGTTTAATATAGCAATTTTATTCAAAAATACTGCTCATGAAGATTTTATTATGTAAGCCAGGACCATATAACTTGTATACTATGGTACCCAATTGTAACAGAATAATAACTTCCAAAGAAGTTTGCATTGGTTATTTCCACCTTATTGTCTGCATATTAGTAGGAAAATAGAGTTTTCCTGCTTATAAAAAGTCTATAAAGGAGGAGAAATCCTCGGGAATTTTAAATTTCTGAGGAAAATTATGGTTTTCCTGGAGCCCGGGTCCAGAATCCGACTCAGATGAAGTCCTGAAAGATTGGGATCTCAACTAAAGTACGGATAGAAATGAATTGGTAATGGGACATAATTTTGCATACATCGACGTTACACCTTCAATAGGTAGGCCTACCGTTGGTATACTTGGGCATTTGGGAAATAGTATATATATATATATATATCTAAAAGTGACGTCATAAAAGTGACGTTACTTTGCGAAATAGTATACTATTTCGCAAAGTGACGTCAGCATGCTGAAATAGTAGGAATATTTTTAATCACGTGGCACTCTTTCAACAAACCGGTGCAGTTTAAATGCTTACTGTAGAATGTACACTATCCATCAATAAACACGATTTTTTTATATTGCTACCTCGTAGTAGTAAGTGTAATTGCAGGATGTGAATCAGAATAAAAGAAGGTAGAAGAAGGTCGTCAAGAATTTTTTACAAATCGTGAAACGATAGCAAATTTTGATTGCATGTTACTGAAAAGCGTTGATTTTTATATATCTGACCATATCATCAATGCCTTTCTAGTCGGCCGTAAAGTGGGAGCGCATTATATCCATGGTGTGTGGGTCGCGGTCGCAACCCCGTCATGGCGGCACTTTTTCCAAGTACGGTTGTAAACGGACTGAGCTGAATTGCACCCTCCCTTGGAAAGGTCATACCTTACAGGTCGTAGATGTACAACCTAAAACCTTCCATCGCCAAAATAAATTGTATAGGCCTACATTAATTTAAAAGTCAACTTACAGTAAAAATACAGTGACTACAAAAAAGAAATTCCATCTGACCGCAACATTGAAAATGATAAAATACGAGTACCTGGAAGTGACTCCCACGTCATTACAATTACGCCAGTCATTAATTAATATCCTTTGGCATCAATTATATAGGCCATTATTACTGAGGTCTTATTAAGGGTCAATACCACAAGCGTTAAGAGCTTCATAGCTTGAGTTATAAAAAATATGAAATCTATCTATCTAAAGTGATATTAAAAGAGGACGATTTATAATACGCTATTTTTAAACCGTTGCCACGCAACGTGAACGTTGTGAAACCATTCGGTTTAATTCGCGACAACAATGACATTGTACTGTCCTGTACCGTATAAGTGTTCTCGTGTCGACCTCTTGTTATGAACAAATGCAAATTATACGATCTAATGATTATGTTTATTCAATGATATTTATTAATAGGCCTAAAGGGTAAAATTAATGAATAGGCCTAAATAGGGCTACACAACTTTGTACAATATTAATATATATGAAGGCGTAGGTATACAACTGTTGCTTTGCCGATATAAATACTCATTAGTTTTTCTAATATCATTAAGATTTGAAACTGGAAATCCAGGGGCGGATTTAGAAGTGGTGAATCCGGTGCGCGTACCCCCTCTAATATCGTCTAAAGTACAAAGGCCTATGCGCCCCCTCTTATATTAGGTGCGCCGTCTCACATGCAAACTGCATACAATTACCATGGCCGTAGGCAGAGTTTAAAACAGACGAGACGAAATCTGGGGTCACGTAGGATTCAAGGGACTGAACCCTCTGTCGGGGGTCAGAGGGTGAGTCCCCCTTAAAAAGCCAAATTTCGCTGTATAGAGACTCCAAAACGCACGTCTAATCAGGCTGCATTCGGGCAAAGAAGAGTTTTTGGCCCGTGCCAAAATCAAAAATCGATTGGGGTACATGCGCACCTGGTCTACTGGTCCTTGTTTCAAGTCTCCTCCCCCTAAATCACAATCATGGATCCGCCCCTGTTTGTGATAGGATCCGATTAGACTAATACCTATGTCCGTATTAATATTTTTAAGACGATATGCCTAATTGACAGTGCAATAATTGAGTGTCATCATAGTTATTCGTCATGCATATTCTTCTTATATTAGACTGATTATTATATGCCAACAATTAGTAACGTGATGATCGATCTATTATACGATCATCACTCAATGTTTAGTAGACATCCGTGTTGAATAATGAAATTAAACGACCCATGGGTACGTGTAGGTTATAACGATAAGTACATTAACCGAGCAATAAGATGCGTTTGGATAGTTCAGGCAGACAGTTGTCACAGAGGCATGGCTGCTGCTTAAAGGACCAATTCCCCATAGTTAATGCCTTATTAACCCCCCCCCCCAGGGGCGCAGCCAGAGGTTGAGGGGGATCAGGACCCCCTAAAATTTTGAGAAAAAAATATTTTCTAGTAAAAAAGTTATAATGTGAAGAATATTATAGTATTGCATGAACTGTAAGCCAGCCATCGTTAATAATGCAGACTGGAACTCGACTTCGCATAATCTATTTCAATAGCTTTTTAAATGTCTGTATTAAATATTAATCATTCAATGACCAAATTAGGAAATGTGTCTGAAACCTGAATCCACACTTATCTTATTACAGTGAGCATCTTGGGGTGACATTATAAGTGTATTGTAATTGTCTAGGACTTCAATTAACCACATTGTATAGGGCGCCATATTCGAATACTGTATATAGATCTATATTTAAAAACGTCGCATCTCGGTTTGGATGTTTTTTCACGTTAAAAATGCTAAATCACGTTAAATTGTGACACTTTGAAAAGTTGAGTAGATTTCTTCGGTTTCAACTTTCAAACGTTTACCTCTCTTCCTTTCCAGTATTCCGGGTCACAGTGCGTTGTGTGATACAACCTTGGCCCCTGGACCCCGACCGGGGGCCCTCGGCGACCCCCTCGTCCCCAGTTTAAATCGCGGGCTTCACTCGCAAGTCTGAAATCAAGACAGGCTGATCTGGAAAACGGAACCTTTTGATGGACTCTAATGTGTCTTTTAGAATGTAAAATAACGCAATTTTTTTCGGGGGCCTAAGACCCCCACCGAGGCTCTCGACGGCCCTTGGTTCCCCGCCTAAATTGTCCGCTTCACTCGCAAGTCTGAACTTCGAAATCAAGACAGACTGATATGGAAAATGGGACCTTTTGATGAACTCTAATGTGTCTTTTAGCATGTAAAATTTCGCAAAATTTTCCGGCCCCTGAACCCCGACCGGGGGCCCTCGCCGGCCCTCTGGCCCCAGCTTGAATTGCGCGCTTCACTCGCAAGTCTGAACTTCGAAATCAAGATCTGGAAAACAGAACCTTTTGATGGACTCTACTGTGTCTTTTAGCATGTAAAATAACGCAGTTTTTTGTTGGGGGGGGGGGGGTTTCGGCCCCTGGACCACTACTGTGGGCTGTCGTCTGCCCCCCCTAATCCCCGCCTAAATGTCTCACTTCGCTCGCAAGTCTGAACTTCGAAATAAAGACAGGCTGATCTGGAAAACGGGACCTTTTGATGGACTCTAATGTGTCTTTTAAATTTCGCAAATTTTTCAGAGCCTTTCGGCCCCTTGACCCCGACCGGGGGCCCTTGGCGGCCCCCTGGCCCCCAGCCCAAATTGCTCGCTTCGCTCGCAAGTCACTTTCATTCCATCCTGGCTGCGCCCTTGCCCCCCCCCCCACCCTCGCTTCACCACCACTATCCTCATATGAATTATGGAACTATCTATATAGAAGGTGGGCAAACGAATCTTCAAACCGATTGTGGTACTCTAATGGGCCACTTTTAAATTCGACATGTAAACGGTACAAAAGCCCCCACCATGGCTTAGACTTACGGTAAGATAAAGCAGTACAAGTCAGAGACAATTAGAGGGCGGTTGGAGGAAGCTGAGGTGCAGAAATTTTATAGATGGGTAACCCCCACAAACCATCTTTCAGGTCAGTAACTACAGCCTCAATATTCTCCCAGTTAAATAAATACTGCTATAGCTTTAGGTCTTGACCTGCTCTCAACATGCATTCCACCAATGTTCGATAAATGTTTGCAAATGCTACGATCGGAACAGGTGGGCACTACTTAAATAATCAGAAATACCATGAATTACCACCCATTCACATCCCCGTACTTCTAACTTTTACCGATCTTTCTTACCTGTTGCTGCAGCGCTCTGCTCGACACCATCGATATCATCAGACTAGTGTTGTGTAGGCCTATATTCTCAACACGAGTGTAAACTAATCATAGTACTGTTTGTAAAATCCAATCCACAAAAGCATCGTAAAAACGATAGATATAGCAACCACATGATATACAGCCGCCAATAGGCCTACACATTACAACATAATATTATTTGAAACGTGACAGAGGCACCGTATAGCACAAGATTATATGTCAGTTTATAATGCAGGAATGAAGTCAATGATACAATTACCAACAGATAATTAAGAAAGGGCGGAAGACATGGGTTATATAGGTTATGGACAATTAAAAGCCGGTAGAGTACCTTGTAATGCTTATTATGGCTACATAGATGTCTCGTGAATTCTTCAGTAGTGAGGTTTCGCAAACTTACGAAATACGAAAACGAAAACGTCACACTCCAATTTTTGAAAGTTCCTAAATGTGTTCAAAAATATATCAAATTTTCTACTTATGAATTGTTGATGATCGTCGTAAAATACTGACAAACTGTGACAGATATTTAAGGTGTTCTATTCAAATGTTGCAAGAATGTATGACGTATCCGTTTTCGTATTCGTATTTCGTAAAGCTGCGAAACCGCACTAGTTATTTTTTGTAAGGACTTATTTTTAATCATGCCATACCGGTATTTTAATTTCCGATACACGTACAGATTACAGTTACGTAAATGGGAAACGTGTAAAATTTTATATAGTATCACATAGGGTAATATACTTACAGGCTTACTATTTTATGAAAGTATGAGAATATTGTAATTCGTATAAAACCTGTTTTTGGCAAATATTTAAAGGCCAATTTCTTCTAAAATTCTATTTTGTCAAAAAATTCTACATTTTACTATTTTGTATTAAAATTCATAAATGATTCTAATCCGCCATGTTTATGTTATTTTATAATTACATTACAAATGCAAAATAGAATTTGATTTGCTTTTTGGGTAGATGCTAAAAATTAAAGCGGATGAAACTTTATTTCCTTGCTTCTGTAAACGGTCTCAATCTAGTAACCATCGACGAGTTATATGTGTGACGCGCGTGCAATAACTCTCATGTTAAGCAGGCGGGATCCAAGGGCGAACAACCGGACCCGCCCCACTTTTTTTACTCGACAAGATAATATTTTTTGGGAACTTTAGACCTCTAAAAGTGCACCAGAGAGCATTTGTAGAGACAAATATTCCCGGGCCATAGCGGGCCGAGAATGGACCCACGCATGGACCCACGCCTATTGCCATAAAATCTCACACTTGTGTTTGTTCAAATTGACATCGCGCCCCCTCTTTCTGGATCCTCCCCTGTTAAGGGGTTTGGTAGGAGTGGCAGAGGTTTTGACAAGCAAAAAAAAAACTCCTTGCAGTAACAGATCCGCCGACTTTGCCGCTAGAAGTCCCTCTGCGGTTTCTCCCTCTTTTGACTTTGAAAAATATTTCAACTTGAAAAACTCTTTTTTTTTTGCAATAAATTATCTATGAAAATTTCTTCTCATACCCAGAAAACGCGTCTTGTTTGAAAATTGGTCTGGGGAGGACCTAGACCCCTAGAAACAACTAGAAATTCGGCACCGGGCCCCCTCTACTCGGATCTAATCTGCCCCTGCGATTAATAACTCTATTCATCTGAAGCGCAAATTTAATTTTCAGATAACAATACTCACTTTTCTCGAAGTTGTTGATACAAAAATCGGCAACGAAAAGAAACACACAATCCTTCAGCTTAACTAAAGTTTATAATGAGTCATATATCAACTTAAAATAATACGCTGGCACTCATATCACTGTCAACGATGCGTGTCGTGGAATATAATGGGTACTTTATCTGAAAGATGTTTTAATTACG
Organism: Nesometra sesokonis; assembly: GCA_025631205.1. Taxonomy (NCBI): domain Eukaryota; kingdom Metazoa; phylum Echinodermata; class Crinoidea; order Comatulida; family Antedonidae; genus Nesometra; species Nesometra sesokonis. The sequence continues at coordinate 604 of JAOTQE010058362.1, read as the reverse complement.
TCCTTTTAGAGTCAAAGTACAGAATTACTCACCACAGTGTTATGAATATTTGAATATTAGGCCGTCCCAGTGGGTGCAAATTCGTTTAATAAGCAGCCCGAGTCCTACAAGCACATGTTGTAAGTTGGTTTGGTTACTGGTGGTAATCGATCCATATATCTGTCAAACGCTTTTTTTGTTTGCTTTTAATTTGATGGATTGATGGATGTATTGATTGATTGATTGATGGATGTATTGATTGATGTATTGATTGATTGATTGATGGATGTATTGATTGATGTATTGATTGATGGATGTATTGATTGATGTATTGATTGATTGATTGATGTATTGATTGATTGATGTATTGATTGATGGATGTATTGATTGATGGATGTTTTGATTGATGTATTGATTGATTGATGTATTGATTGATGTATTGATTGATGTATTGATTGATTGATGTATTGATTGATGTATTGATTGATTGATGTATTGATTTATTGATTGATCTATTGCGATGGATGTATCGATCGATTGATTCGCATCACAGAGAGTGATGCGAAAGAATAAAGCATAGGCCCACCTGTACAAAAGACCACATTCAGGGACGGATTTAGGGATT
>JAOTQE010058351.1:0-19240 GCA_025631205.1 Nesometra sesokonis | reverse complement strand
TCAGTTTCATACGATGTTTCCTTGCGAAGTTATAAACAATCGAAGTTCGAACATTTAAAATGTAAGTTTTGAGAAAACTGCATTTGAAAATTGTTTATTTGTAAACATTGACTAAGCAAGTTCATTTTAAAATTGCGTTAAAACATTTTTGATCATATACCTAAAAATTGTTAAGATACTATGAAAGTTAAATGTATGAACTGTATATTTTTTAAATAAAATACATTTTGAAAAAAATTGACCATTTTTAACTTTCTGCCTATTGTGGAAAACTAGCATTTGCTACTTATGTCTCATTTGGCTTGGCTCTGCCACAACTTCATTCGTCTTCATTATGTTTGTATTACAAAATAATGAATTTATGTTCTAGTTGTTAACAGTAATAATAAATTAACAATTACAAGCAATCATGTATTTAAAATATACTATTATGACTTTTTATAGGACTATATAATATTAAAATTACATTAATTCACCTAAAAAATCGCTAAACTACAGGAAGTTTCAATACATCTTAAACGCACACGTGTAGCGCGAAATTATTGGACAAAAAATTCACTTCTATTTCCATTGTCGCACTTTCAACTCTATCTATGGCTCTGGCTCCATATTGTGGACAGACAACATGGCGGATCCAGCAGAGCTGGATAGAGGGGGCCGATGTGGCATAGATAAAAGGAAGCCGGGGCCAAATTTTGTGTTGTTTTTAGGAATGTAGTTTTCTTCCCCGTTAAAGCTAAATTTCAAACTGGGTATCGTGGACAGATGAAGCACGTATTGTCGACAGAGAAAAACACGTATTGTAGACAAGGCCCAAACCCGTATTATGGACAGATAAAACACGTATTGTGGACAGATAAAAAACACGTATTGTGGACAAGAGCACCTCAGCCCGTATTCTGGACAGATAAAACACGTATTGCGGACAGATGAAGCCCGTAACGCCGACAGAGAAAAAAACACGTATTGTGGACAAATTCCTAAGCCCGAATGTGGACTGATAAAACACGTATTGTGGACAGATAAAAAATAAACACGTATTGTGGACAAGAGCACCTCAGCTCGTATTGTGGACAGATAAAACACGTATTGTGAACAGATGAAGTCCGTATTGTGGACAGACACAAAACACGTATTGTGGACAAGGCCCAGGCCCGTATTGTGGACAGACAAAAACATGTATTGTTGAAAGTTAAAACATGTATTGTGGACAGACAAAAAGCACGTACTGTGAACAAGAGCACCTCAGCACGTATTGTGGACTGATAAAACACGTATTGTGGACAGATAAAGCAGGTATTGTGGACAAAGAAATAAACACGTATTGTGGACATGGCCCTAAACCCGTAATGTGGACGGATAAAACACGTATTGTTGAAAGATAAAGCACGTATTGTGGACAGATAAAAAGCACGTATTGTGGACAAGAGCACCTAAGCACGTATTGTGGACAGATAAACACGTGTTGTGGACAGATGAAGCCCGTATTGTCGACAGAGAAAAAACACGTAATGTAGACAAGGCCATAAGCTCGTAATGTGGACAGATAGAACACGATTTGTGGACAGATAAAACACGTATTGTGGACAGATGAAGTCCGTACTATTGACAGATTTCGCCAACCCCGCTCGAGCAATCAGAAGCAAATCTTATAATTTCGAGCACATCAAACACACACACCCACGCCGTTTTATAGTCCCCTTAGACTACCGAATTTTTTCGGTGGGATCAAAAACCATTTGCACTTACGTGTTGTGTACTGATAAAACACGTATTGTGGACAGATAAAGCAGGTATTGTGGACAAAGAAATAAACACGTATTGTAGACATGGCCCTAAACCCGTAATGTGGACGGATAATACACGTATTGTTGAAAGATAAAACACGTATTTTGGACAGATATAAAAGTACGTATTGTGGACAAGAGCACCTCAGCACAAACACCCACACACACCCACGCCGTTTCATAGTCCCCTTAGACTACCGAATTCTTTCGGTGGGATCAAAAAACCATTTGCACTTACAATGTATCTTTGAGATGATTGTGTGATTATTGAAGTACCAAAATGTGCCGTCAATGTCCTGCACATTTTAGTAAATTTACTAAAATGTGCAGTTACCAAAATGTGCCGTAACATAGTTACGGCACATTTAGGTAAACTGCACATTTTGGTAATTTACCAAAATGTGCAATTTACCAAAATAGGCCTAGTAAAATGGTAAAATAAGCCAAAATTTGACCTTTGACATGAACTTGGTCCAGATTTAATTGTATTTGACAAGTTTATGGCAATGCACAGTCAAACAGTGGCGAACACTTTTCAGACAATTTTACCGTTGACGAATTCGTACGGATGACGATTTAGTTAGACGGATTCAATTCTACCATTTTGTTATTGTCTTAAGTCAACATGCGTTTTAAAGTAATCAAGTGTTATATGTTTATGCATTTATCATGTTTTTACTGTTTTCACGTTTTTAGCGATGTTTTTCAAATCAACGTTCACCAGCCCAGTGCCCAGCCCCATCGGAATCAGCTATTGGATCTCTGACCGTTGTTGTTAAACTGACGTGTCACGGAAATTTCCCACGCGAAATCAAACGGAGTAAACGAGGCAAGAAAGGACGAATTAGAGCGTTGAACGAGAAAACGAATAAAGACAACATCATGTCAATCATATTACTAGGTAATGTACGATCAATATATAACATATCGATGAGCTTAACGTATCTGCTAGATGTCTGCATGGATACAGAGAAGATAATATCTTTAGCGAAACATGGCTACTGATAGTGTACCCGATAGCTCTGTAGAACTAGAAAATTGTAGGTTAGTGAGAGGTGATCGAACATTGGAATCTGGAAAAGTAAAGGGCGGAGGAATTAAACCTACATTAAAAATATGTGGTGCAATAATTTGTCTGTAAAAGAGCGATTATCTGTGGCGGCTATAAGGGGGCTTAACAGGCTTAAGTCCCCCGCCTCCTAAAATTGGCCCAAAAATTTTGTTTTGGGTCTAAACCAGATATTTACAACTGCTGTTTACATATACACCTAATGCCATAACTGCAAACGACATTTTGACAAGCAGAATTCATCAGCTAGAAAGGTTATCCCAGTTTCGGTATAGTGAGTGATTTAACCCACTGTTCTTTAAACCATCCAACCGACAACAACAGTTTTTATATTTTGTGTGTATTTCATTGTGCTAAAGGAAACAGTTAAATTAAGAATACAAGATATTTAAGAAACAAGTAAACAAAGGTAGATAATATGGTAAAACAGCTAGAAAGGAAGTTGAAGGGAAAAGAGTAGAGTAGCTTGACAAATTATGCAAACAATGACAAACTAAGTAAACCTAATGATAACGAATGTTGTAAATGGATTTTTATTGTAGGTTTGCTGTGTTAAATGTCGATGATGAGGTTAAGGAAACGATAAGAAGATATCCAAAAACTTTTCGCAGGCCTTAAGTTAAACAAGGCCACTAGTCCGAACGACATAAGCAATAGACTTCTAAAAAGATGCAGTCATCAGTCGACTCCTGTGTAAACAGATCTACAGCGGACTGTCAACCCCACCAGTGCCAAATAAAAAAAATTAAATCTAAAAATGATTTCTAAAATGCTTAGAATGGATCAGTTGTCTTAAAGTGAGAACGAAGTTTTAATTGACAATAGTGGTGGGCTATAAAATGGTGATGTTCCAGATCACAGAGAGGAAAATCTCAATAGATGCAGCTTGTGGTCCTTAGTATTTTTACACCTTTCAAAGAAATCGGTTGAAAATTGAGGGGTGCCTGCCAAAAACAATTTTCGGTTGGACGCTGTTTGACGCCACGCCCATTTTCATCAAATTTATAAATTTCAGCTTCTGCATAAGCTATTAAGATGATTTTGGTGTCAATTTCTGTTTTTTAGTATAAGGAATCTAATTTTACTACTTAAAACAGCATTAAGTTATCTCTTAGTGTCTAAGATATGTTTTTGCTCATTTTTTGTTGACGTTTTTGGGTAAAATTGAGTAGTTCAAATTTTTTTTATAATGGTGAAAAAATCAAAGCAAAAATGTTCCAAAAATACCATCCCTCATTCCTCCCACCCCATCGTTCACCACCAGGCAGAGATCTGTATATTGCTTTTCCATGTTAAGCTTGCAGATGTACATGTACATGCACATTTTACTATACATGCCCAATACATTGATTTAATATGTATGAATCTACATATTGAAGACTCAGCTGCCACTCTTAGCTCTTCTCATCTACCAAATTCACCTTTTGTGTGTGTGCGAGCCACACCTGTGAAGTTTTCAACCGACTGAATCTGGCAGTTCTATGTGAAGTGGAACAAAAGCTTGATCTTCATGACATTATATCTTGTTGCATGAATGCCATCACTTAAGTCCTTTAAAATCAACAGAAGTGTAGTGTAAGTCAGTCAACCTGGAGGCCTTGAATAAGCTGATGTCCTATGATTGATGAAAGTCTTCACAGTGGGAACTCTCTGACAAAGATTTAAATGATGGAAACAACACAAAGAAGCACAGCCGATTCCGAGAGACATTTACCAAGTTAGGATATTCTGCAGCCACCATTCTCTACCGTCTGAAAGAGTATCAAGCTGTCTCCTTCAGAAGACCAAGTCTAACAAAGCAACTTGTTCAAGCCTGTCACATGCATGATTTGTCATGCGACTGAGAATCAAGGTTTACATACAAGATCACCTTGCCCTTTCTCAATCAAATTTTAGCAACAGAAATGGAAGCAAATCTTGCCATTCTGCTTACAATAGACATAAAGCAGTTCAACCTTTATGAGCCAAAATCAAAAAGAAACACAAGACTCAAGCATTCCAACATATGATTCAAGTAATACAACTTCATATGATCCAGAGGTGACAGGTTATGAACCTTGTATTGTAATTGGGGATGAGGACAATAACAAGCGACAGTCAGGAGCGGATTCAGCTAAAAAGGGTCCTTCCCCGGCCAATTTTCAAACGATGCATTTCCTAGTATTTGAGAGGCAATTTCCACAGGTAATGTATTGCAAACAATATGTTTTTCAAGTTCAAATAATATTTGTCTAAGTAAAAGGGGGAGAGAGGAGACGGGTTCAGGTAATACCTGAAGTGGTACTGTATCTGCGCATCTGTATCAGTGACAATCATGACACATACACTGATGATCATCTTGAGCGATGTGATCCAAGAAGTAAAGGGAAACTTGTGGACATAAAAGTACTTCCTCTGTTCAAATTGTGTCATGCAACATAGTAGGCTGATAGGATCTCCCAAAAAATCATGACTTTTGTACTGCAATACTGTCAATTGATTCTATTTTAGGCGCGGATCCAAGGGGGGCCTAACGGACCTGCCCCACCCTCTTTTGAAACAAAAAAAAACATATTTTTTGCACAATTTTGGAGAGCTTAAAGGGTAGAAAAAAAATTCCCAGCCCCTAGGCGGGCCATGGACCCACGCCTATTGTTATCATTTTTCTGCTAAAACCTCATACCTGGGTTGGTATCAGACCCCCTCTTTCTAGCTCTACTGGATCCGCCCCTGTATTCCAGTCATTTTATTAACTTTTATAATTAACATCATTGACTGCGGGATGATGTTGTACAGTAGCATAGCAGAGTAAGTTGTTCTTGGTTACAAATTTACAGTAATTATGTATTCGGCACCTGGAGTATTATTATCTGAATTATAATTATACTGCAAGAGGCAGTTTTAAATTGTTTGATTTCAGAATTTTCTAAATGAAGTAAGAAGTTCCACTTGTGCTGAGTGGTATTTCTGCCTTGCTAAGTATGCAAATTTTTAATAAAATTCAATTTTAAGTGCAAAGACAACATTATACAGCCTTTTAGTGTTAGAAATGAATTATTTGTCCCAAATAACATAGAAATTGACACCAAACTTAAATCGTGGGAGCTGTTGGTGTAGCGGTTGCCGTTCAGAATCCCAATCGAGAGTTCGGTGGTTCGAGACTCACGCCAGTTGCTTGTACACCTGAGCAATGCACTTTATTCACATTGCCTCCAGTCTACTCAGCTGTATGATGGGTACCCGCACATTCCTGAGAAGTAAACTGCGACGGACTAGCGTCCCATCCAGGGGGAGTATCATACTCTCATCCGCTACAGAAACAGGTAATAAGCTCCAGCCCTATGAGCCTTCGGACAAAGGACTACAGCAAAATTTCAACAGGGTTTTCTCCTTTCTCAATTTTACCAAAAAACGTCAATAAAAATGAAAAAAAAACACATTTTAGACACTTAGAGAGATGGTATTTTAAGTAGTAAAATTAGATTCCTTATACTAAAAACATGGAACACTAAAACCATCTAAATAGCTTATGCAGAAGCCGACATTTACAAATTTGATAACAATGGGCGTGGCATCAACATCCTCCAAACTCAAATCGTTTTTTGGCCGGCGGCCCCCTCAATTTTCAACAGATTTCTTTGAAAAAGGTATCAAATTACTCAGGAGCACAAGCTGCATCTTTGAGCTTTTCCTCTCTGTGATCTGAAACATTGCCATTTTTTCACCCATAGCCCACCACTATTGACAAAGCATTTTGCTCAGTGAGGATATCTTAAAGATGATCAGATGTTTTACTTAGAAGAACTAGATAAGTGTGTTGATAGGTGCGACGAAAATTATCTTAAACATTGAAAAAAAACGAATGAGATGATTATTTATTTTCGAAAACAATTCAGTAGAAGCGTATAGATACTTAGGTACAATTATAGACAATAGATTTGGAGTAAACACTAAAATAACCAAAGGTTGTATTTTTAAAAGAAACTTAAGCAATTTAATGTAGAATATTCTTAACCTATTTTGTGTCTTTACTATGACAATATGTCTAAAATAGAAGAAAATTAACTAAAACAAACCAGCTCAAAGGACTTGTACCGTACTGCTTTGAAAAAAAAAATAGAAGAGCCAGGCTTTATGAGAAATGCATAGGAACTAAATTAGTGCAATAATGAAAGATGCATTATAATGGTTATAATGTTCAATGAATCTTTTATGCTCTGTGTACCGAAAGCTTCGGCTTCTAAACTGTTTCCCTCACCATTGTACTGTTTTTGTAATTTATGTTTTTATGGTGGAATAAATGTTATGATTGAATTGAATTGAATCTAGATACCGCGACTCATCCTGAATCGATATTTAATTTTAATAAGTATACATTTCGCATGTAATTCTAACTCGTATTTTATTACTTATTTAATTGTTGTATTGTAATTTTAAACACCAGTTTTAGATTCATGTTGTGATTGTCAATTTTAATGTTAGTACTAGCACTATTTTAAAGTTTTTTTTAAAATTATATCCTTTTTATATCAAATTCTGTTTTAAATTTGAATAAGGTTTACAGGGCTGAGCCAGACGCTGGGTCCATGGGCGCGTAGAACCAATAATATATTATATAATTTATTTAAAAAAAAACCAAACTATTGTGACAATTTCAGACAAGGCGACCGCCTCGACTGCCCCATACTGGCTATCGGCCCTAGAATTTACAGAGGTTTAAATTGTATCCCCTTATATTCGACTTTTTAACAGATTTTATATTTTATTTGCGTTACCAACTTTAACAAAATATTTTATCATTTTACCTTATTTTAGATACTGGATTTTTACTATTAGTACTAGTTCTTAATATTGACATTATTTTATCACTTTGTGCTAAGTGTGGTCTGTCCAATACACCGTAGAACTAACGTATGAGAATGTGTTTATTAGGCCTATGTGTATTTTTTTGTCATATTGTTTTAATCACTTATTGTCAATTTGTTTTTATTTTACTTGTTTTAATCACCGTATGTTACATATTTGTTGTGTATGTTTAAATGTTGTCAAGAGAAAAAAAATCCTGTTTTATGTTGGACAATAAAGGTTATCTTAACTTAAATCTTAAAATGGTAAAAGACAACGCCAAATTCGGATCGAATATCCTATTATAAACGTTCTGTAATTGGTCATTTTCAGGGAACAGTTAACTGTTCCCTGGTCATTTTGAAATTTGACCGCTCATATCTCCCAAGGCCTCTACACCGATCAATCACCTTCGAAATTTGTAATCCACTGACAATTTTGATCAGCAAGGTTGGATGAAAATGTTTCCCCTTCCCGTGACGATACTCCCTCTCCTGCTGCCGGACTAAAATTTCCGAAGTGATTGTTCGGTACTATTTTTTTTTATAAAACATCTGCTTAAAATCAATACTGGAGTTATATTTAAATGATCAAACACTTTCTGTGCTCAGTTATAATAATTCATAAAGCTGATTATGAAGTAATCTATGATGCGGTATATAGTGAAAGTACGTGAAAACCAAAACTAAATTCACAGATGACTTGCTACTGAAGGACTCTTGACAGTCGCGCTGACCAGTAAAGATATTATGTTAATAATCAGACTCAGTTTTATATCAGTGGCTCCATAAGTATTTCGGCAGTTTTCAAGTCCTTGTTTATTGTCTGCATCCCCGATTTTTGGTCTGGCTCGTTTTACCTAACCATTTCATACGGTACGCCTTTTTCTAATTGTTTGAGACCATAGTTCGTCACCGGTTCATTTATAGAGTTCACTGTTCATTATTGTAAATGGTCAATAGATCTTAAATTTCGTCTCAATAAACGCCTTCAGAAATAGTCGATTTTATTTCTAGGGATAATCAATAGGTTCGTGAAGGCCAGTGGATTTAGTATTTGTGAACACCAAATCGCCTGCGTAGCAAATGTAGAATTGAACCGACTACGAGATCTATATGAAAACATGTTAATATAAACATAATTCCTACTTTAAAGAAAATGTTAAGATTAGAACCTTTTTTTTTTCTTTCATGGGAATTTCACCCATCTTTAATTCGTTTTAATCAATAAAACATACACAAATATTATAATAGTTTACATGAAGCTGCCAAAACACAGTAGGCTATTACGTTTCTATATACATTTTTTTATTACATTTTTTTTGTTTAAGCTTAATCCAGATATCCAAATCAACCTGATAGTAAACCTAAGAAAAGTTGGTAGTCAAATACGGGATTGAGCACGATGACAAGATGACGTGCTCATATCTCATCTGTAAATCCAGTGTTTTTCGGAACTAGCGATAGATGACATGTGTTGCGTCTGGCCAGATGAAGGGGGTACTCGTAAATTTATAGAATTCTTGGCGCATGTTGGCGGGAGGGGGTGTCATGATGTGTATACACATGTGCAAATCCTGTTATTCGTGGATATCTCATTAATAACAAGACAAAGTAATCGTAAACGATTACACCCTCGCCTATGTTTTGGAGGAGGGTATCTTTTCCCCCGTTTGTGTGTTAGTTTTGCGTGTTCAGTTATTTGTGAATAGCCTAAAGCCATAGTTTTTATTCTTGAAACTTTGCCACAATCTTCCTTGACTAAAGATCTCGAGGTGATTAAATTTAGAAGGGACAATTTCTAAGGTCAAGTTCGAGCAAAAGGTCCAGTTCACATAATCAGCCATAAGTTCTTGAATAGTTGCCACATACACTTCAAACTTGGCTCATATTTAAGTGTATGAAAGTCCATGCCATATTTAATGGAGAATCAAAGGTCATGGTCAAGTTCGAGCAAATGGTCAAATTCACATAGTCAGCCATGTTTCGGCATAGTTGTCACATAGAATTCAAAATTGATTAATAATTAAATGTACGAAAGTCTACGCCATTTTTCCAGTCAACTGTAATCGGAGAAGGTGTGAACAGAATCGATAAAAAAAAAACTAGAACCGTAAGTGGTTCTCAATTGAAAACCAAAATTTCTAAACAGAAGTGAAAGCCCCTTTAAGTAGATGTGTATTTTATGTTTAGAGAATTATTCAGGCTTGGATGTGGGAGGTGTCAATGGTCCTTAATGGCATATTATTGTAATTGAATTAATGTCATCTGAAGCCACAGTTGGTTCTTACAATGTTTGAAATTTTGAAGTAAATCAGCACAATAGTTTTTTAGTGCAGCCAGGCAGTCAGATACACAGACATTAGACGGACAGACAGACAGAAATACATACAGAGCTCATTGTAATACTGTATCCTATTCCCACATTGGGTAATATAACTAAGTGTAAACTACCTTCCAAGGCACACAGAAAAATAAACACACAATGTACTGTTTCTCAGGGTCAAGAAATGTTATGTTTGGCATTTAATGATAACAGCTAATAGATAGACCAGAGTATATCAGCTGTCAGGTCTGTTTAGTTTCTAAGAGAGGGCAGTAGACAAAATCATATAGATTAGAATCCAGAATTCATGTGGTAAAGAGGACCCAGTACATCTTTCGAGATGAGTAGGGGTTACCCCGGTGTACTGGTCCATACATCCCCTGCTGTGGACAGAAGAATGTAGCGCTCGTTTTTCGGGCAGCAGGACACGACGAGACCCTTAGGAACGTGTAACATCTGGTCCACAGCGCCTTGAGACTGTATTGTGTAAGGCGCTAAATAAAAATCGAATTATTATTATTATTATTACTGTATTAATATCAGCACCAAAGATACGGGTGGTTCTGACATTTTTTGAAAATGTTAAGTAAATCAGCCCAATAGTTTTTGAGATATGGATGCTGACAGATACACACACACACGCACACAGACGCAGTTCATTGCAATACCCTCTCTCTACTTCAGTGGGGCAAGGTTAATGAAAAATCTAAATTAATTCCAAGGGCCCCTGGGGTTGTTGATGTGTTGAAATAGTGCTTATTTGATGCAATATTATGTATGTTATACATTGTGGTGGATAAATATCTACATGACTTTCTTGAGAGGAAGTATGACGGGTATGCAGGATTTTTAATGTACCGAGTCCAGTAAATATACGCCTAAAAATAGGCTAACCTCGGACAAATTGCAACAGAAGGTTTTTTGATTTTATCTTGTTTGAGGAGTCACACTGAGTACCATATCCAAAATAGGACAAAATTGGACCACCGAAAATGGTCTAATTTGCACAATTAAAAATGGCCGCCACTTTATAAGAACACTCCAGATCTCAGCAACCATTGGTCATAGAGAGTTGATTTTTGTTCCATAGTGTTCAGAATATACATATTCCTATTTACTCTAATGGAAAAGTTTTACCAAATATTACCGAAAGTACGATCTTACGACAATTTGACCTTTGACCTGGATTTATGATATCTCAATAAGGGCTAGGCATAGAGTGTTAAAATTGGTGTCAAATTGTACATAATACACATATTTATATTTACTGTAATAGAAAATTTTGTTTAGAAAATTACCGGAAGGGGTCTAATTTGCATGATTAAAAATGGCGGTCATTTTGTAAGAACACTCCAGATCTCGGCAACTGCTGGTCATAGAGTCGATTCTTGAGCCATGGTGATCAGAATGTGTATATTCCTATTTGCTGTAATGGGAAACTTTGACTAAATATTACCGGAAGTACGATTACTGACATTTTGACCTTGACCCGTTTATGATTTCTCAATAACGAATAGCCGTAGGCGGCTGGTATTGGTGTCAAATTGTACAGAATGTACATATTCCTATCTACTGTAATAGACAATTTTGTCCGTAAATTAGCGGAAATTCATATAAGTGACATTTAAGCCATAGAATTTACAAATCTGCATAACTGATTGTAATGCCAATTAAGGATGCCTCGGCTCAAAATGTCCAAAATCGAAAATGACCACTATTTTGGCTGAAAAAATATTTTTTTTGCAAAATTTTGCCATTCTTTTACATTTTCCTGTTTTGAAGTTTAACCCTGTGTTTTGGGGTCAATACTCGCCTTACATTAATTTTACTTGACATTAAGTATAAAAATCACATTTATTTTCAAGCATGGATACTGTATAAATGAGTGTGAGCCTTGATGAATGGATAACAGAGCATGGGCAATAAATGTGCCACTAAAATTATTATTTTGGATCTGAATCTATCTACTATGGTCTAGGTGCACTCTTTAAATTTCGATTCCTTCTATTCTACTGGCAATTTCATTTTGTGAAAGCATCACCGATCCTTTCCTCGAGCCTAAGAAAATTGCGGTCAACGGTGGTTTCTGACCGCCTGCACATATTTTGCTGATAATGACATACAAATTTCATAGACCTAGAAAGCTTTGTAGGTATTTTGTTTACTACAGAGCTTATTGTTATAACATAAACGAATTTTAAGAACATTTCAGGAGCTGTCAATTATCCAAAAGTGATCCATGTAAGAGATCTTCAAGTTTTATTGGCAGGAAAGCCAAAGAAGCATTCTTCATATAACGCAGATATGCTCAGATGGGATATACTGTAGATTAATTCTCTACCACAAACCTGTGAATAAAGAAACATAGCAAAATACCCAATGCAACAACAATCATGTTCAAGCCAGTCACCTTTATCAAAAATCTGACTTTTTTATAGTTGAATTGAAGGTATTAACATGGTTACGTGCTGTGTAACAATCCCTTTCCTGAACATGGTCATTTTTCAGAATGATCTAGAGAGCAGAATCAGCAAGATGGAACCCAATGCCACTGAACTGCACAAGAACAAACCTGAAGATCTCAATGATTTTCCAACCACCAATTTTTACTGTGAACGCGACCTGTGAATGTTTGACAAGCTGGTGCAATTAAAATAAAATCGGTGACAAGCAACAGATAAATATTGGACAAGAATGAGCAGAAATAGTTAGGAGAACACACCATAACTATTCATGACAATTTAAAGAACACTTATACACTTTAGTATGCACAGACTCGAGGAATAAACACACAAGACACCCCAATGGTGAAGCCAATTTGCGTATTTAGTTGTCAACTCATTTCACATTGAGATTCCCTCATGCGCCCATACCTTGATAAGGTTATACAAATGGTTTAAACAGAAGGTAACTTGGCAGTCTCTCTTAGCAGTCGGCTCAGAGTCTAGTCATACTTCTTCCTACCAACTGAAGATGACGTTCTACGCACACTCAATCTTGTACTAAATGGTATTGCAGATTCTATATAACATACTTAGTCCAAACGATCCACCAGTGAGGAATCAAGTGTCTATAAATCAGCATTCTGTGTTGAATTCTGTGTTGTGATAACCAAAACGGGTAGCGTAACTGGTATCTTGGAATGTGTGGAGAGCAGCATGGTGATACATATGACAAGGACCAAAGAAACACATAAGAAAAACCAATGGTGCTGGGCACAGAATGCAGATCTACAAACTGTACAGACAATTCAGATTGCCAAGAAAACATTTATTGAGACATCAAACTCCGACCAATTTATGTGTAAATTATGGTCAGGTTCTAGGCAAAAATGCATTTTTAGTTTTAAGAATGCAAGGGCGGATCCTTGCGGCCCGGTGTCAAATTTCGTGTTGTTTTTATTGGTCTAGGTCCTCCCCTGGTCAATTTTCAAACAAGTTCGGTTTACTGTATAACTGAGAGGCAATTTTCACGGATAATTTTTTTTTCCAAACAATGAGTTTTTAAGTTAAAATAATATTTTTCCAAGCCGAAAAAGAAAGGGGATGGGTCGGGTGCCCCCTGGATTGAATCCGTGCCTGAAATGGTGGATATTTCCGATTTTGTACACTTTCTGATGGGTAGCGTAACTGGTATCTTGGAATAGTCAACTGGTATCTTGGAAAAGGTCAAAATGTCAGAAATTGTACTTCGTGGTATATTTGGTCAATGGCTTCCACTAGAGTAAATAGAAATATGTGCGTATTTTGAACACTATGACACAAGTATCGACTCTATGACCAGCGGTTACCAAGATCTTTAGTGTTCATACAACATTACCTATTCAAATTAGACCCTTCCGGTCATTTTTAGACAAAATTTTCTATTACAGTAAATATAAATATGTATATTCTGAACAAATTGACACTAATACCAACCTTGTACGATTAGTCGTTATCGAGATATCATAAAACCAGGTCAAAGGTCAAAAAGCCTGAAATGATACTTCCGGTAATATTAAGTCAAAGTTTTCCATTAGAGTAAATAGGAATAGGTATATTCTGAAAACCACAGCACAAGAATCAACTCGCTATGACCAGTGGTTGCCGAGATCTGGATTGTTCTTACAAAAATGGCCGCCATTTTTAATTATGCAAATTAGACCCTTTCTGGTTATTTTTGGACAAAATTTTCTTTTACGGTAAGTATGAATATGTATATTCTGTACAATTTGACACCAATTTTAATACTCTACGACTAGTCGTTATTGAGATATCATAAATCCAGGTCAAATTGTCAGAAAATCGTACTTCCGGTAATATTTGGTAAAACTTTTCCATTAGAGTAAATAGAAATATGTATATTCTGAACAGCTTGGCACAAGAATCAGCTCTCTATGACCGACCGATGGTTGCTGAGATCTGGAGTGTTCATAGAAAATGGCGGCAATTTTTAATTATGCAAATTAGACCCCTTCCGGTAGTCCGATTTTGTCCTATTTTGGATATGGTACTCAGGGTGACTTCTCAAACAAGATGAAATCAAAAAAAACTTCTGTTGCAATTTGTCCGAGGTCAAACTTTTTACTGGACTTTATGTTCCTGTGGTTGGAAAATGACTGTTGTTGATGAAAAATTTGGGAGGTGAGAGGATGCATTGCCCATACAGGGAATGAATCCTCTCACCTACTGATTTTTATGTTGACGTGAATGTTGGGATTATGTACTCACATTGGTTGGGGATGTTTATGTGTGAAAGTGTCTAAAGTCCTCCAAACTAAGATTTGACGCATATGGTTGAAGGCAATTAAGCCATTTATATAGATAGATAGATAGATAGTACGAGTGTTTGGAAGGGGATATTGAGCGTTCAATGTGCCATTGATGTTTAAATTTCTTCTTGGCGTTTACGTTTGCCTGATGGCCACCATTTTTTGGAAATCGGTACACAGCATAATGCACATCCAAGGTCGCAGTTTTGTTTTTGGAGTCTGCGTTGGATACATGCTGTTTCTGAAATTAACCTTTTCTCATGATGTATAGATACTGCCGAATTTGGTAAGAGTCCATGAATAGTGTTCCGATCGCTGCTCTCCTGGAAGCCAGTGAATATTTTCAAAGAAAATGGTTTTGTACAAATACGAGAATGGCTGTGGCGATCAGAAGACTTTCCTGAATTTACAATGCCACGAGTTTCAAAACACGTCATTCCTTTTCACTAAAATCTTTCGCAGGGTCAAGTGCACGATTTCTAAATTTACACTTTGCGTAGTGATTTTTAAGGGCAAATAATGATCGTGATCATCATGATCATCATCATCATTATCATTATTATTATTATTGAAGCGATACATTAAGTCATTGTATAAAATAGCAATAGGCTATGTATGGTACCGTATATTTCTAATTATTAAGATATGAAGTGCTCTATATACTCCACCGAATCATTGTTGCAGAAAGTACAGGTGTTTTATTTTACAATACCAAACTTAAAGAGCAGCACGTTGGTCGGGTAAATATTGTTGAGTATTATTTTCCAATTAGTTGTAAAAACTCTTGCGTCTTAATAACTAAACATAGGTTTTCCAGATTTCGTTCCATATCGAAAATGACTTTCTCCCAGTGATTTTGCCATTTTGGAGTAAGGAACATTCTGCTTATACTTTCTAAGGTTAATGATTTCGTTGTAACTGCTGATAGATCAACAAACTTATAATTAACTATGCTTAAATGATTCGGGTTATTAAAGGTTACATAATCTTTATTTTCTAAGTTTGTTGACCATTGCCTGGGAAGCGCCTCTGATATCATAAAATATTCCATTAACAACGATTTATTTTCTTTCATTATGGTTTGATAATCATCCATTTTTTGAGTTTACTATCGTCATTGAATAAACCTTTTACAATTATTACTCCGTTTTTTATCCTTTTTCTAAAGTATTATTGTTTATGTCTATACCTAATGCCTGTATTGCACCATATCACTTGATTACCAATAGGCCTACACTGTATTTCATTAATATCAAGTGGCTGTTTCAATTCATACCAACTTTTAAGGCATTGAACATAATAATTATCAGGATTACAATATGGCAAATAGGTATTCTTAAATAAGTTCTAAATTGCCATTAAGTTTCATGACCAAACCATTCGGTGAATTATTGTTTAACGTGTGTAATGGTATATTCTTCCAAGCTGCAACTTCAGCTGTGAATATTTGTTTCAGCCATTTAGTTTAAATGAGGATATAATAGCCAACATATTGACCATATCTAAATTGCCCTTGATCCTGTGACCAATGACACAGGATAAAACACATACAAAACAGTAGCTGATAACGTTTATTTACCATTTAATAAATATACGATACAAATAGTAAAATATGAAACAGGCAAAATAAAACAGTATAGAAAAATATAAATAAACAATTAAAAAAATATCCACATTCAATAAAATATGTTACTAAGTTAGGCTAATTTTTAAAATTGCACTGTATTAAAAAAAACATAAAATTGTTAATAGTATTATTATTATTACTACTACCACCATCATTACCATTAATACCATCACCATTACTATCATTAGGCCTGACACGATTATCACCATTTACAAAAGTTATGAACTATTATCATATTCATTATCATTATCACTACCATTACCATTATTACTATCATTGTTATCATTTGATGTACAGGATTAAACATTTGGAAATAATAAATACAAAATATTTAAAAAGTCGGTTTACAGTGAAAAAAATAGTATAGCATTTTTCGATGAAGTTTACCCGTTACTATTGATCATATTAACAATAGTAGGTATAGGACACCTTCGATATCTATCAGTTTTACACATGGGAACCTCAAGCATAACCCTACTAGTAGTATTTGACCTAAGGGTTCTGTTTTGATCGCGGCAAGGTGACAGCATGTCTCGAAAGTAAACATATTTTAATAACAACTTACCGAAGGACAATACAAAAGTCTCCTTCCTTGCCACGAGAGAAGGTAACCCTGTAACCTTTAGTGCATTGTCATAAGAAATGTAGGCAGTAGGCGTACCTAACATTATGCAACAAACTCTTTTTTGGATGGTCTCAATTCTGTTGGCCATTTTCCTAGTAATAGCACCATGCCATATTTGAAAAGCGTATTCGAGGATGGCTAATGTAGGAAGTGTAAACAGTTATAAGATCCCAGGCCCGTATTTAGGAATTTCAATGTGGAAGTTCGACTTGGGACCATATGCGGAACTCCTTATCAAATCCCAAATGTACAGCCAAACCTCGTTCATCAAGAACAACATTTGCTTTCTTTAAGATGCATAAAGAAAGCAGTCTCTTTGAGGCTCCACTGACAATATATTTGGTGTTAAGGTCCCCTTCAAATTGCTTTGAATTATGGCACCTAGTAATGTTCTACAACGTCAAGATTCGTACCGTACTATTTAGATTGAAAATGGGAGACGCCACGTCGGAACTTACATCTTTCAAAAAGTTAACAGTCATTACATGACATTTAGAAGGCTTTTGAATCATGTTAATCTCTTTACACCAATCAGTAGCATTGTTCAGCAGCTCTTGCATTAAAGGTCTTAACACAGGGCCAAGATTTGTCCTTGTTGGACACCGTACGTGATCCTACTAGAGGTAGACATACAACCAGCAAGTTTGGTATTCATGGTACGATACGTGAGGAAGCTGCAGATGGTGGGGATTAATAAGAACGGAGTGGTCTGCGAGGTCAAATGGCTTGGTGAAATCTACTGTGCAGAGATTAGCGTAAGTTCCACCACACTCGAGATCTTTTATGAAAAAAAAATGTAAAATTGTCTGGAACTAATGTCTAAGGCACCCTTCTCCCAGATAGCTGAGTTGTATCAAGATGGGTTTTTCCGAAGCAGACAAGAACTGGTCTGGTCAGGTCATCAGGTTTCACTAAAAAGTGTTCGAGAAGGGGAAAAGTTGTGAAAAAGTTCCAGATAGAAACACTGGAATAAAGGAATAAAATTAACAACGCGATTAGAATGTTGGAAAGGATGTGTTTCCTAGAAGGAAAGCTGAGCAGTGAACGACTTTAAAAACCGTTTCCTCTGAAAACTATTTTTAGTATGAAAGAGGCACTTCGTTCTCAAAATACAATAATCTTCACTGACACATCGCATGAACAGACTGCGAGGAAACATTGGAGTATCTCGGATTTCTGTAAGAACTATGACAAAAAAGAGGAATTAAAATCGTACAAGCGAACACAGATTTCGGGTATAGATGAAACGGTTTGACAGAAAACTAAACAGTGTCACAGGTCACAGAAACCTTGAAGATAAGATTTTGATGAAAAAAAAAATCGCTTCAGGGATGAAAAGATTCTTTTTTTTTTGGATTGCGCGAAAAAGGATTAACACAAATGTCCGGATTTTGGGTTTTTGACTCATTGTATTGATTTTTGTCCCATGAACAGTATTTTTAAGGGATGAAATTGAAATTCAGACTCTATACTTAGGACATGATATAATTTAAGTGTGTACATTTTTCAAAGCTGACGCAAGAGGGGTTTGGAGATGCTCGTGTCAAAGTACAGTAGATTTTTGTATTTCCGTGCGGTTCCGTGATTTGAGAGAGATTAAATATTCTCGAGTGTCCATTGGAATTTTATTAAGCACATATTCCCTCCTATCTTAGCATTCGAAATACCAAGAGTGCCCATACCAATCCCTGGTTTGCATGGCATCTGGCCAAGGTGTAAAACGCGATGTGACTACTGAATCAGTCATTATTTGGTGTTGTACTTAAACTTGATGGTCATATTCCAGCTCTGCCTAAACTGGTCCAACTATTTTATCTTGGTAGGTCTACACTGATGGGGCTTAAAATTCCGACTGCATATACCGGGCTTAATTCCAATTGCTCCCTTTACATACGTATATCTTTTGAGATCTCGTCCGGTGGTTTACCGTTCTAACCGTAAAGATTGCATCTTTAAAGGCTTGCTTCTAAATTATTGTAAAAATTTTTCCAACACAATTTGTTTTCTATCAGTACACACGGTATCTTAAAATAACGGGTGGGGTTTCCGTCTGGGGTGAAGTCTTAAGTAAAAAAATCAACATGTTTGTAATAAACATGTCTGTGTTTAAAAGTAAACTGGGTAAATCACTCTAAAAATGCAACATAACATGCCGTGTGACAAGAGATACAGTATTCATGGTTACGGATTAGATACTTTGCGAGAGTGTCTATGCTATAAATACTTCGTAGTT